>JACDJE010002434.1:1288283-1302614 GCA_016647715.1 Pavo muticus | reverse complement strand
ATGGCTTCCAGATGTGCCCCCTCCGGTGCTGTTTGGCCGGGGCGGGGAGTCCAGGGGGAGAGGGGGCCGAAGGGGGGGGGGACGAAAGGGGGACCCCGCGCCGCGAGTGGGAAGGAGGGAGCGGGGAGGAGGCGAGGAGAAGGCAGGGCAGGGCCGCGAGGAGGAGGAGGAGGCACGAGCGAGTTTTTCCTGTCCCCGCAGCGCCAGTGAGTCACGGGAGCCGTGCGGCGACGCCAAACCGGGCCTGGGGATCGCGGCCCGCGCCCCTCCAGCCCCCGTCCCGGCCATGAGGCGGCTGCGGGGCAGGTGAGGGGGGGGGCGACCCTGTAGGGCCCGATGGGGCTGGGGATTGGGGCGTGGGAGCGGGCTGCTGCTGGCAGACTGGGGCGGCGAGGGCTGACGTGGTGTGTGGAGGACTTCCGTGAGGGAACGGGCAGCTGGTGGTGGGGGCTGGCTCAGGTGTTGGACGCGGGGTCGGTGCGAGTGAACGAGGTGCTGGCACGGCCTTTTGGGAGGCTCACCGCACGCGGAAGCCAGCCCAGGTGAACAGGGCTGGGGTGCACGTGTTTACTGAGGTGTGCAAGGGACCAGCACGGTGCGCGCTGTGGCCGGGTGCTGCCGGCAGGCTGGGGCAGTGTACAAAGGGTGGTACGGCCGAACGGAGGCTTAGCGGTGAGATAGTGGGTTGGCACGGTGTGCGGTGCTGGTATGAGTGAGCGGGAAGTCAGCACCACAATGCAGCACGCTGCAGGTACAGCAGAGACTGGGGGCGTGAGGGTGAATGGGGCGGTGGGTCCCAGAGGACAGGGTGGACTAACATCTTCACGTGACAGTTCTCCCTCTCTCTTCTGCAGGGGCTGACTGCACGCTGAGTCTGCTGAGCGTTAGCTCCGGCTTCACCATGGCCTCCCAGCCCCAGTCCCTGCACCCCCCATTGCCCTGTGCCTCTGGGGGGGCCGGACTGGCGGCTGGCAGCCCTGAGAAAGGTGAGAATCCCCCAGACCTGTTCACATGTGTTTTTACTCTAGAGCGAGACATCTCCAGGGGCTGCTGTGTTTCTCCAACTCCCCATGTTTCTCCTCATCTCTCTCCCACAGGCAATCCTCGCCCCAAGCCTCCTGTCCGGCCCAAGCCCCGTGTGCTGCCCAAGCCGGCCGTGCCTGCCAAACCCTGCCTGCCTCACCCCCCACCAGCACCACGGCACTCTCGTCCTGAGCTGCCCTCAGCAGAGAAGATAAACCGCCTGGCAGGACCCCAGCCATACAGTGGGGGTGGCTCTGGGGTGGCCCTCAGACGCCCCTCTTTCACCATCAAGTCACCTGAGACCCCCAATGGGAAGGGGCTCCCATCCCCACCAGTTTTGACACCCGAAGACTCGTGTTCAACCCCCGGTGATGAGGTGCCCCTGGCCCCATCGACACCTTCCCGCAAAGGTCTGGCTCCCTTTAAGGTGACACCAGTGCCTGTGGCAACCAAGCTGGAGCGATTTCCAGGCACCACCGTGGAGGAGATTCTGGCCAAAATGGACAGCAAGGAGGGTCTGGGAAGCCCTGACCGGACCCGCCTCTCTCCCTTTTGCCCCGATTCTTCCTCTCGCTTTGGCTCCAAGACCTTCACCGCCTTCCGGAGACGCCCTAGTGGGGAGGCAGATGGAGACTCCCCTGGTGACACCCGCCAGCTGCTCCAGCAGGCTGAGGGAGAGCTGGGGACAGGGGGTGACAGATGCCCAATGGTTGAGACGAGGTGAGGGGTAGAGGATCGGTCCCAGGGACAGGGAACCACGGGGAAGGCATCAGTGGGCAGTTCTAGGGATGGAAATAAATGGAGCTGGAAGGGACCTGAGGTCTGGTCGCCAGTACAAGGCTGCTGTTCCTCCTAACCAACAGTGCCTTGAGCTGCCTTCGTGGGAAGGCTTGGTCACCCGCGACAGCTCTGGTGGTTTATTAAAACCACAAGAATGGGCTGGCCCAGCTGAGGAACTGCCTCCATGCTTGCAGCCGTCTGGGACTGGAACCTTGCCAGGCAGCACTCCGCTGCCCAAGCAGAATAACGGGGGGTTACTGCCCCTGGGAAATGTTCCCCCTTCTCCCCACTCTCGCTATTTTCTTCCTGTTAGTCCATGCCAGAGCAGAGAGGCCTCAGATCTGTGGGACTCCTGGCTGCAGGATGGGCTGGTTGAAAGCCAGCACTTGGCTGTGCTCCCTAAAGCTGGGCACCTCTGGGAGCGGGGCAGGGGCTATTTTAAACCAGAGTGTGAGAAACTTGCACTCCAAAGGATGAAAAACTTTCCAGAAAAGGGGTTGTAGCTGATTTGCCTTTGCAATCCTAACCTACCTGATAATTCAGGGCATATTTCGAGTGCCCCTTACAGAGAGTTAAATGCTGGTTGTGGTCCTTGTCCACATCCTTCTGCGGCCAGAGCCAGATGGTTTGGGGCTGGGAGGTGTGTGCTTGTGGGAGGAAGAACGGGGTGCACACCGTGTTTACCCCCCTGCCTGTTTTTCTCTGGCAGCAGCTCCTCCCCAGCCGGCCCAAGCTGTGCCGGGGACCCCTGTGGACTCTGGAGGCCACCATCTCCCCCTGACGTGAGTTCTCGCTGCACCCTCCTGCGTCGCGGCCGCTCCACTCCTGGGCTCTCTCCTTCGGGGCTCTCCTGTCTCCTCCGGGGCTCCCTCTCTGCGGGGTGCGTCTCTCCTTTCTCCTTCGGGTGCCAACTGCTCTGGGGAAGGCGGGTGACTCCACTGCAGCCCCAGCTCCCTCACAGGGTGCCCAGGTGCTGGGCTGGGCTCTTGGAACAAGAAGCGAGTTTCAGTCCTGATGCCAAGGTGGGGACAGGGAGAAGCCGTGAGTCACCAGCTGAGATTTGGTGACCGGGCAGGTATGTGGTAGGCGGGCCCATTCCGCTTCCCTGCCATGCCCCCTCCCCATGCTCTGTAGTGATGACGGAGACACCAAGGGTGGCAGGACTGCTGTGGAGAATTAACCCTTAACAGCTCTAGTCAGGGCTTGGCCCACCCTTGTCTGGGTGTTACTGGTGTGTCTTGAGGGTGCCCAGGCCCACGCGGGGAAGATTGGGGTGGCGGTATTTTTATTTCTTCTTGCTTCAGTTCTTCCTCTCCATGTCTGTCTCTGCACGTTGATGGTTGGTGGGCACCAGTAGGACTGCTGAGGCTGAGCAGGGCTCTGGGCACTGCTTGGCCCTGCCCTGAAGAGCATGCAGCTGGAATGGGAACTTCTGGGAGCTGCCGAGGCTGAGTCACACAGGAAGCAGCTCTGGTGCTGGCAGGATGTGTGGGCACCTCTTGCCCACGGGGTTTAGGGGAGATGGGGCTAGGGGCTATGATTGTCACCGTACATTGGAGCTGTGCTGGCAGAAAGGGGCTGAGATCTGTGGCTGGGTGACACCTGGGAGGTTCCCCTTGAGTGACTTGACTCCCCTCCCTGTTCTTTCTGCAGCTCTCCTCTCTCCAGCTTGGACCCCCTGGCTCCCCCAGACCCCCTGCTTGCCCGCCCCCGGGAGCTCCTTTCCAGCCTGCCGAGCCTTCTGCCTCAGCCCCTGGTTCCCCTGATGCCCCCCCAGAGCTGCTGGCCCCCGGCTCCCCGACCATGGCCCCTAAATCCCCAGAATCTCCAGCTCAGCCTCCAACTGAGGAGCTCTTGGCCACCTCCATCCAGGCTCCAGGTGCTCCCTTATCTGTGGCTGAGCCCTGGCTTGGTGCCTCCCGCTCCCCGGGCTCCCCGCACACCCCCAGCGAGGGATCCCCTACTCCTGCCAGCCCCTCCACACTGGGCACACCCCAGCTGCCCCCTAGAGCCACCTGCCCCCCCGGCTCTCCCGAGTCTGCCACTGAGCCCTCGCCTCCCCCGAGCCCGCCCCCTGAGCTCCCTGCTAGAGCTTCTCGCCCTCCAGGCTCCCCTGGGGGTCCCGATGACTCTCCTGTGTCCTCTCGGACTCCTGAAGGTCCTGATTTCAGCCTTCCTCCTTCAAACAGAGACTCAGGGCTGCGGCGCTCATCAGAGGGGGTGCTGCGGCCCCCTCCCAGCGAAGGGCAGGGCATGGGGTTGCTGGGGGGCTCACTGGGTGCCCTGCCCCAGCCTGGGGACCTGCCAGCAGAGCACTTGCTGAGCAGCGAGTCCAGCTGGAGCCTTTCCCAGTCCTTTGAGTGGACGTTCCCCACACGGGGGGCGAGGGGGCTGCCATCCCCACCCAGATCCCCCATCCAGGAGGCAGCTGACTCGGGGCTGTCCGAAGAGGATGAGTCGGACAGGGAGGGTGCAGCCACTGGATCCCATGGGGACAGCGGGGACACAGATGGGCCTGGCCTTGCAGTGACCGGCAGCTGGGGAGCAGAGGGGGCTCCATGCCCAGGGGGTCCCGTGGCTCAGCAAGAGGCTGAGAGCTCGGAAGAGGAGGAGGAGGAAGGAGAGGCAGAGCTGGACAGCACCGAGCTCCACATAGTGGAGCCCAGCTTGGACCCGCCTGAGCCCCCTGTCAAGGCTGCCCCACCAGATCCAGCCCCCACAGAAGCTGACACCTCCTGGGAGCCAGCGGGCGACTCTCCTGCAAACCTGCAGGGCCTTGGTGGGCCGGGCCAGGATGAAGGCTCCTCAAAGGGCCCTGATGCCCACACCGACCCACGTTGGCTGACCGAGCTGCTGGCATCACCTAGGGCCCGTGCATCAGGACGTGACCCTCTGAAGGCTGAGGAGCAGGAGGTGAGGGAGTGCGCGGCTCCACGGCACCAAGGGTTAACGGCACGTTGCGTGCAGCGGTGCGGTTGCGCTCTTTTCGGTGCAGCAGAGCTGTCTGACAAGTTGGGTGGAGAGTGAGCAGGAGCGTGCGGTGCCTGCGGGGAGAACTGGGGTGGGGCTGGGAGCCGCGTGCGCACTGGAGAACCATGGCTGGCGAGTCGGGGACCATGGCCATCCTCCAGAGGCTGCTGGCCAATTTGGAGCTGCGGGATGAGCTGGGGAGGGCTCAAAGTGCTACGGGGTGGGAAAGGCCCTGGGCAGGCACAGTGGCTGTGAGTACAGGCAGCTCGCGAGGCTGGGGGGTGAGCAGTGGGACCTGGCCTTCCTTTGGAGAGGAGTATCCTTGGATATTCCCTAACCCTTTTCAGACTACCCTCTGCAGTGTTTCTCTAACCCTTTCTCCTCTCTTTGACTCTCTTTCTCCAGGGCCTGCTTGGCTGGTCACGGAAGGACCTGTGCAGTGAATTTGGCATTGGGAGATCTCACCAGGCTCGTACTTTTGACTGGAGCCATAAGGCTGTGGCCAGACAGGGGGACTGGCCTGGTGAGATGGAGCAGGATCAAAAGTTCAGGACCAACTCAAGCAGAAACAACGGTTGCGGCATCAGTGATATGAACCAGCAGGATAGAGCCTTTGGTGCTGCTGAGAGGGACTGGAGCAGCAATTACAAAGGGACAGAGCTGTTGGGGGATACGAGGCTTGGCAGCAGTGACTGGTCCAAATCTCATGGTGCGGGGGAAAGCTGCCTGCAGGATCAAGACTTCAGCAAACCCACATGGGGCACTGGGTATGGTTTGGACAGTGCAGGCAGCAGAGAGGAGGTCAGTTCTGGGAAGGCTGAATGGAGCAGTCCCTACAGTATGGGACATGGCCAGCAGCAGGACAAAGAGCTGAGCTCCATACAGCCTGGCTGGGCTGGCAAGTATGGCTCCGGGGACCTGGAGACCCATGGTGGGGATGCTGCACCTGTGTGGTCTAGTGAGTATGGCACCGGTGATGCAGACATCAAGGACAGGGAGGTCACCCCGGACTGGGCCAGTAAATACAGTAGCAGGGATGCTGAGACCAAGGACAAGGATTTTACTCTAGGTTGGGCTGGCAGATCCAGCACGGGGGACACTGGGACCCCGGACAAGGAGTTTTGCTCCAGCAGATCAGCCTGGGACAGCAAATACAGTACCAGAGACATGGAGAGCCAGGACAGGGAGTTCAGCCCCAGCA
Source organism: Pavo muticus (assembly GCA_016647715.1). Classification (NCBI taxonomy): domain Eukaryota; kingdom Metazoa; phylum Chordata; class Aves; order Galliformes; family Phasianidae; genus Pavo; species Pavo muticus. Next base: position 1,296,640 of record JACDJE010002434.1, on the reverse strand, counting down.
GACCAGCCTGGTCTGGTGAATACAGCACCCAAGACATGGAGAGCCAAGACAGAGAGTTCAGCCCCAGCAGACTGGCTGAGGCTAGTGAATACAGCAGCAGGGATATGGAGATCCAGGACAGGGAGTTCAGCCCCAGCAGGCCAGCCTGTGCTGAAGAACACAGCACCAGTGATATGGAGAGCCAGAACAGGGAGTTTAGCACCAGCAGACCTACCTGCACGGATGAATACAGCACCAGTGACACAGGGACCCAGGACAGGGAGTTCAATCCCAGCAGACCCACCTGGCCCAGTGAGTACAGCAGCAGGGACATGGAGAGCCAGGATAGGGAATTCAGCCCCAGCAGACCAACGTGTGCTGATGAATACAGCACCAGGGGTATGGAGGCCCAGGACAGGGAGTTCAGCCCCAACAGACCGGCTGAAGCCAGTGAGTACAGTGCCAGAGATGTGGAGACCCAAGACAGGGAGCTCAAATCCAACAAACCAGCCTGGGAAGATGAATACGTCACCAAGAACATGGAAAGCCAGGACAGGGAGTTTGGCCCCAGCAGATCAGTCTGGGCCAGGGATTACGACTCTATGAACACCAAAAAGGGAGAGTTCAGTTCTAGCAGGCTGAGCTGGGCTGGTGAATGCAGCATTGGCCAAACTGAATTGGCTGATGCTTTTGGTGTCAGAAAAGAAGACTTGCCTGGCTTGTGTGCCCCCAGTCGCCCAGGCCAGGAGTCCAGCTGGGGCAGCACTGACCAGCAGGAGAGTGGCACCAGGGACTGGGCTGAAGAGCTGCACCTTGGAGGAGCTGAACACCAAAATCAGTTTGGCATCATTGGGACAGAGCGAGTGTCAGATCCCTCCAGCACTGCAGCGTCAGCAGACAGCCTGATGTCCTGGGCAAACAAAATGAGGTCTGAGGTCCTGCAGGAGCCCTGTCAGCCCCGGGGAGACTGGCACAGCGATCTCTCCTTCAGCACCTCAGGTGTAACTGGTAAAGCAGATGAGGGTGAACCAGGCCAAATGGCCTGGGATGAGGGCCTGGCAGCTGTGGGCAGCTCTGTCCAGCCCCAGCAGGGCAAGGTGGAGGAACCAGGCTGGAGCCAGGACCTAGAGGAAGCCGGCTGGAGTGAGGAGCTGCATGAGGCTGAGGCCAGGCGCCAAGAGTGGGCCAGTGCCTTTGGGGCCCGCTGTGCTGCCAGGAGCCAGGACTTAAATGCTGGGGAGCAGAGCCTGGGAGGTGATGGCGGTTCGGCAGACAGGTAAGGAGGGTATGGGTGGTGGGGATGGAGTCTGGGAGGTGCTGGTGTTCCCTTGGCCTCCTGAGAAATTGGCAGAATGAGCCACATGCCTTTTTCGTACCAAGATCTGGGGAACCCCACGCTCTAATTTCAGCCATACTTGAGCTGGGGATTTCCAAAATGATAAATTCCCGCAAGCTGCCAGAATGTAGGGATGCCAGGATGAAGAAGGCAAAACTCCTGCTGGCCTGGAGAAGGCCCCAGCCTGGTTCACATGTTGTGGGGTGATTCCCTGCCAGTCTTAAGGGGAACTTCCCAGAAGTGCCACCCCCTTGGTGTGGATCTCACTTGGCCTTTGGCAGTTGACATCCCAAAGGAGAAGGAGAGTCCCAAACACCTGGGTTCTGTCTCTGACTCACCCACATTCACAGGAACAGTGTTTGGCCTTCCCTGTGCCTTAGTTTCCCCTGAGGGCTGACAGAGGGAAATTGGGAGAGATTTGGGGCTGGGGAAGGGCTTGCTTTAACTGGGGCTGGAAGAACTGTCCTCTTGTCTTCCCCACCAGAAGCCCTGAAAACATCCATCTCTCAGACTCCAGCCCACCACTGGGTGATGATGCTGTGGCCGAGCCTACAGCTGCCGAGCCCCTCTGGGGCGAATCAGCTGCCCCACTGCCGAGAACAGACCCCATGGAGCAGCAGGACCTGCCTGAGCTGGCTGCTGCCCCTCTGCCACCAGAGGCTGCTGGTGAGACCCCAGAAACAGAGAGCGAAGAGGCCCCTTTGGACCACCCAGATGGGATGAGACCAGTGAGCTGGGAGGAAAAGAGGCTCTCTGCGAGTGTCTCGCAGCCTGAGGGACTTCTGGACCTCTCTGGTCAGGACTTCACCTTTCTCGAGGTGAGTGGGGAGGAGGGAGCTTCTGACTCCCTCCTACAGCCCTGAGGGAGCCCAGTGGTCAGGGGGATGCAGAGAGAGGCTGCAGATGCAAGGACACCCTATACTGTAGGAAGGCAGCCACCATGAGGGACCCATAGAAAACAGTGGAATGGATGAGTGGGTGGATGGAGTGGGGATCCTGAAACTCCCCTGCGCTGGGCACTGAGCTGTCCCTTGGGCTTTGCAGGACACGGAGGTTCTGGACAGTACCATGTACCGCAGCAAGGCCAACCTGGGCCGCAAACGGAGGCACCGGGCACCTGTTCTCCGCCCCGGGGCCACTTCAGAGGGGGACAGCTGGATCTTCCGGGACTCCACAGGTGAGAGCCTGCACGACAGTGACAACAGTAGGATAGTGGGGTGGGTGGTGTGCTCTTAGAGATGTCTCATAGTGATGCTGTCCCCCACAGAGCCCCGTCCAGCCCACGCAGCAGCATCCTCCGATGAGGAGGCAGCAGAAGAACCCAAGAGCCGACGGGTGCGAGCGTCTCCATCAGGCAAGGGTGTCAAGGTGCCACTCTTCCCCGGCCTTACCACGTCTGCCCTCAAGGTAGGGCCTGCTGGAACCCCAGGCAAGCAGATGGAAGGGACATGATTTCTAAAGGGTGGGGAGAAACAGGCAGGTTGAAGAACAGTCCAAGGCAGGCAGCATGGAGAAGGAGGGAGAGGATGCAGTGGAAGGATTTGAGGATGGGGGGGGTGAGAGCACTGTGTGCCTATCTGACTTCACCTCCCAGGCCAAGCTGAGGGGCCGAAACCGCTCTGCCGAGGAAGGGGCATCGCCAGTGGACAGCAAGGCAACCCCCACAAAGGATCCCCATGTGCAGCGCTCCAAGTCCTGCAAGATCCCTGGCCTGAGTGGGAAACCCCTGGCGCTGCCCCCTAAGCCCGAGAAGTCTTCAGGGTGAGTGCTGGGCTCAAGGGACAGTTGTGATGATGCTGGGTGGATGTGCCAGGTTTGGTGTTGGTGTGGGACTATGGACATGCTGGGGACATTGGGGTGCTTGTGGGCTGTGAAGGAGTGGGCAAAATTGAGGTCTCAGGCACTGTGGGCAGCGATTCAGTGTTGGTGGGGTGGTTAGAAGTACTGGGGGCTGTGCTCAAGTCCTACAGCTGCTGGCTCCGAGGAACCATGTGCTCCAGGCTGGTATTTCTGGTGCTGGCAGTTGGCCGGACCTTGGGGCTGGAGTTGGGAGCTGGAAGTGAGGCTTACTGGGACCAGCATTCCCAAGCCCTGTTGCCTGGGAGAGCCGGGCTGCTCCACCCTAAACAGTGCTTGGGCCGAAGCCCTTAAAGCCACAGCTGACTCAGCCATAGCCCAGTTCTCTTCCTACTCTCCTTGCCTTTCTTGGGCTGGATGGTCCCTCTTGGAGTGCAGCCCTCTCCAGGAGGACTGTCTTGGCTTGGTCTGGATCTAAGCCCCCAGAGCTATGGGAGAAGCCCTTGGGGCAGTGGGTGTGTTTCTGGGGGCTTTGGCACCGTGGTGCCAGTGCCTGTTCGGATCTGCGCAGGTCTGATGCCTCCCCACCCCACTGGCTGCAAGCGCTGAAGCTGAAAAAGAAGAAATCGTGAGCTGATCTCATGGGGTGAGTGCCAGCAGAGTGATGCTGCAGGGACAGCTGGGATGAGGGCTCGAGGGGATGTTCCTCCAGCTCTGGGTCACCCCCAGAGCTGGCGCTTCCTCCCTGCCCCTCACCATACTTTCTCCTTTCCCATGTCTCTTTTAGGCTCGCTCTCCTGCCAGCATGTCCCTAGGAGGCTGATGGCTGGCATCCCCAGGATCAGGCTCCCTCTTCCCTCTAGCAGGACACACTCACACATCTATGCACTTTGTATGATGCTCGCAGGGTTCCCTCCCCACTCCCGTCCCTCCCCACTCCCATTTCCCCAAAGTTTCTCTTCCTCTGCGTCCCCTTCTCTTCCTCATGTCCCCTGGGGGCTGGAGGTGGTCAGCAAGGCCCCTCCCTTCCCCGACCTCCCCCTGCTCTCCTATCACCCTCCAGACAAAGAGCAGCAGGTCATTATTTTGGTGCCACTTGACAGGACAATAAAACTTTGTTGGTTGGTTTGGCGGGCTCTTGGTTCTTCTGTGAGATCCTTGGTTCTAAGTCCCCCCACTCCCCAAAGGAGGTGTCCCCATGGAACATTGGGGGAACTTGGTGTAAGGACTGCCACCAGGAGGAGCTCTCTGCCCTCTGTCTACAGCTGGAATATAGATGGCTTGCAGTTGTGCTTATAGGATGCCTGGTGCCGCCCTCACCTCGTCCCCTGTCCCCTTGTCCCTGCTGCCTGCCTGGAGAGCAGAAATGCATTGGGAGTGCAGAAGCACTCCTGCACACGGGGACTGCACAGGGCCAATGTGGATGTGTTCATGCACAGCAGTTGCAGCACCCACCCCACTGCTGATGTGCACACGCTCATCCCTGCCTCCTGTGCTCACCCTTTCTCCAAACTGTGCCCCAAGGCCCTTCTGCCTCTTCCCTGTCCGCCTCCCTAATGTGGGAGCCGGTGCTGGTTGTTGTGGTTACTCTGGGGAGGAACGGGGACAGCTCCTGGCCCCAAACCTTCCTGGCAAGCTGAGCAACCCCAGGCAAGCCTGTGCCAGACTCTACCCAACCTCAGAGCTGAGCTGGCTGATCCCATGTTCTGCCATAGGGCTGGGATTTCTTTCCTTTCTTCCTGAGACAATCCAGGCAGCATCACCCACCAAATGCTGGCTGCCCCTGCGGTCCTTCCCCAAGATCTCTTCAACATCTGGCTGTGCCCCAAGCCCTTTCCCTGCCCTGTGATGGGAACTCTAAGCTATTTATTCTCAGCTGAGCCTAGCGGAAAGAGGGGGAGACAGATGGAAAGATGGAACCAAGGAGTTGTTTCTTCCCTGGTAGGATATGAGTAACTCCAGCTGCCTTCAGAGGAAGTCACCAAATCCCACGTTGAGGTGGTTAAGCTCTGCCCTTCTTGGCACAGGGAGTTTGGGCACTGTGAGAGTGCGTCCCTTTCGGCCGTGCATTCAGGGGGCTTTGGGACAAGCATAACCCACACTGCACGGGGACAGTGCCCCAACCATAGTGAGAGGGACAGCTCTGGGTACTCGCAGTGCGCCTGGGAAGGCGCCGAGCCGTTGGCTGATTTGAGATCTCCTGATGAGCCTTATCAGGGTGGTGGGGCTAGTGGATGCTTCACCCCCCACTGAAGCTACAGAGGAATCTCAGCCTCTTATCTCTGACTGCATCCAGTGGCTGCTGCAACCCCCTGAGCCTCCGTGTGCTGCATTCCTGCTGTCTCACAGAGTGCAGTGGGGGCATCACCCACCCCCCACCCTTGTCTCCAGCTGCTTTTGGGGCACGCATTGCCGTCAGCAGGCTGGAAAGGGTTACCTGTTCCCTGCTACCCACAGGAGCCAAAAATAGCGGGGATCGTTATTAATAGTGATCCTCATTCCCCACGCTGGAACATCTCCCTTTGTAGCAATTTCTGGCAATACCAAGGGTCTAATTAGCATTTTTTTTATTTCCCTATTTTATTCAATTTATCGTCTGTCTTAACTAACAGCTTTATCTGCCTTTGGGTTTTGTGCAGTTCTGTCTCTTCTTCTTCTTCTTCAAAAAAACCCTTATTACTTTAACCTGAGTTAGCAGTCATCACACTTATGCATTGAGTTTTAACGTCTTTGTCTCTAACTCCTCCAAGCACCGCTGGCTTTAGCAGTGCCACAACCTCCCTGCCTCACAGGGTTAACTTTGGCTTCCGAAGCTGACTCTGTCCCAGGTAATTGGAATATTTCATTATTCATTATCTCCCTCTCCAGCCTGATTATGCCCCATTTGTTTTCACAGGGCTGAGTCAGATTTTTGGTCCTTTCCTCCCTAATTTCAGAGACCCCTCGGGGCTGCCCGATTTCAGCAGTCCAATGACTCTGCCTCTGCTTTTGGCTGCGTGGATCCCTCTGTTCATTCACTGGTTCCAAGGGCGAAAGGCACATCGTGGCTCTGTTTTACAGGCTCTGAGCTCCAGCCCTTTGCCTCTCTCAGCCCAGCGGAGGCTGGAGGCTTATCAGCCACAGACCTTGGCATCCCTTCAGCAGCTTCCCAACCAAAAGCTGCGATAGTGAGAGCGGAGCCTCAGTGGAGCAGCGCTGTCTTGCAGCCCGGCAGTGCCTTCCTCCTGCTCCCTCCCAGTGTTTCTTTCTTTGGAGGTGACTTTCTAGCTTTGTTCACTCATGGGAAGGTGTCAGCACACAATGGGCTCCCGGGCACGCTGCACTCAGCGTGTGGCCCTGGCAATTTGGGCCCCCTCTGTGCCATGCATGACTGCAAAACGCCAAACCTCAAATGCAAAATGCAAGATCCCGAGTGTGAAGCATCAAGTGCCAGGTTCCAAGTGCAAAGTCACAAATGCAAAATGCAGCTATTCCAGGTGCAGCAGCCCCAGTGCAAAATGCCAAATGTGAAATCCAATTTCCAGGTCCCTGCAGGGCGGCAGACCCATGCCTGGCTGTGGGGCTGCAGCACTGAGCCTGGGTGTGGGGGGGAGTGGGGTTATCTGTTGGGCTGATGTGTTGACACCTGGGTGAGAGCCAGATGGGAGGTGGGGGGGGAGCTGTGAAATTTCCCACGGGGCTCCCCCATCCTGTCCATCCTACTGTGGAGGAGGGGGGCGGAGGGCGGGGAGGAAGGGGAGGTAACGCGGTGGGATTCGCTGGGCTGGGCTCAGAGGGCTGGAGGAGGTCGGCGGTGAGCCTGGGGATGAGCTGAGCTGCACCAAGCCCGGCTGGCGGCATGGAGGAGACGGGATACGTCTACACTGAAGGGGACAACGAGACCGATTGTGCGTATGAGGAGTGGGGCCTGTCGCTGGCCCTGCTGCCCACCATCTACCTTCTGGTCTTCCTGCTGGGCACGGCGGGCAACGGCCTGGTGCTCTGGACCATCTTCAAGGGCGGGCGGGAGCGGCGGCGCTCAGCTGACACCTTCATCGCCAACCTGGCCGCTGCCGACCTCACCTTCGTGGTCACGCTGCCGCTGTGGGCCGCCTATGCCTGGCTGGGCTACCACTGGCCCTTCGGCACGGCCGCCTGCAAGGTCAGCAGCTACCTGGTCTTCGTCAACATGTACGCCAGCGTCTTCTGCCTGACGGGGCTCAGCTTCGACCGCTACCTGGCCATTGTGCGGCCACTGGCCACAGCCAAGCTGCGCTCACGGGTGAGCGGGCTGCTGGCCACCGTGGCCCTGTGGGTGCTGGCAGCCCTGCTGGCCCTGCCGGCCCTGGTGCTGCGGCAGGCGGCCGCGCTGGGGGTAGACACCAAGGTCACCTGCTACATGGACTATGGGGGCCTGGCGGCGCCGGGGACCGAGGCTGCTTGGGAGGTGGGGCTGGGGCTCTCCTCCACGCTGCTGGGCTTCGTAGCCCCCTTCGCTGTCATGCTGACCTGCTACTTCTTCATCGCCCGCACCGTGGCCACCCACTTTCGCCGCGAACGGGCCGAGGGGCCCCGCAAGCGCAAGCGGCTGCTGACCATCATCGCTGTTCTGGTGGCCGCGTTTGGCGGCTGCTGGCTGCCCTTCCACCTGGTCAAGACCCTCTATGTCCTGATGGACCTGGAGGTGCTGCCCTGGTCCTGTGGCCTGCACGCCTTCCTCAACAACTTCCATCCCTACTGCACCGGCATTGCCTACATCAACAGCTGCCTCAACCCCTTCCTCTACGCCTTCTTCGACCCCCATTTCCGCCGTGCCTGTGCCTCGCTGCTCTGCTGCCGTCCCCCCGGGCCCGGGGCTGAGCGCTCAGGCAGCTTCTCCTCGGGGCACAGCCACCCCCCTGGCGGCAAGGGGGCCCTGGCTATGGGGGGCAAGCTGGACCCTGCCACCCAGGAGACACTCTTCCGCGCCTGAACCCACCCCTCCCTGGCAGCCCCCGAGCTGGTCTCCTTGGGGGCGGCCCCTGCATACATAGGGACCCCCCCTCCCCTCCTCTCGGTGCCCCAGAGCCTGGCTTGCTTTGGGGAGCCCTATCCCTGCTTGCGGGAGGTGTGGGGGGAAACTGAGGCACGGGCTGGGTGGGCTCCCCTTATCCCCTGGGGGATTTGGGCAGAGGCACGGCCAAGCTGTGGGATTTGTGAAAAATAAATGAATTTTGGTTACAAAAAACAAAAAGGAGTAGGATGTGTGTGGTTCCTGGGGGTGTTG
>JACDJE010002434.1:1273228-1288228 GCA_016647715.1 Pavo muticus | reverse complement strand
AGGAAGGGGGGATGGGATAGAGAGGGGTGGGGGCTATACTGGTCCAGGGAGGGTTGGGGGGTGTGTGCACACAGTGGCATTTCTGTGCACCTCAGAACCCAGGGGAACACCAGATGAAGTCCCCACCTCCCTGGATCACCCTGCTCACAGGGTGGGAACTCACTGAGTGCCTGATTGCATCAGGTCCTTTCCTACCAAATCCCTTTTTCAGGTTTTTACCCTTATCTGAGGCCAGTTCCACCCTGGATGACTCACCCGAGGGCCACGATGCCCACAGAGCCAGGGGGCATTGCCCCAGCCCGGCCACCACTGCCCCCAGCTCAGCATGGGCATGGGGCTGCCATGGCCCTGTACCTTCCCTATCCCCAGCCCTGTCCTTCCTCACCCTCCCCTGGCGCCAGGCAGGACAATGGCCCACGATAGCCTGAGATTTTGATGAGCCACCAAAACACGCTCCTCTCGTTTCCATCTCCAGCCCCAGACGCTTCCTGAGCCTTCGCTTTAAATAAATCTTCACCCTATTTGCTATTTGCATCCTTCATTTACTCACGATTAACTATCCTGTCGCCTCAGCTTTTGTTCCCACTTGGAAAGGATGCAGGATCATTACTGGGTTCCTTGTGGAGCTTCCCGTTGTTTGGCGGTGGGGCTGCGGGGGTTGTGTTGACCTTCCCATTGCCACAGCATCTTTTTGGGCTCCAGCCCAGCCACACGTATCCCCCCTTGGGGAAGGCCCTTTGTCTCAGCAAAGTTAATAGAGGAGGTGGCCTTGGAGCTGTGGTTTGGATAAAGGGGGGTGCAAAGTGGGCGCAAGCCAAGAGGGCAGTCTATGGCAGCTCTTTGAACCCCAGCTGTTTGGGGCTTTCCCTTGGTTTCTCTCTTGGGCTTAGAGCCAGAGGGATCGGGGTGGTGGAAATGCAGCATCTGAGGCCACAGCCCAAAGGAAAGTTTGGGGGAGAAGTGTGTTTACATTCAAGATTTCTTTCAGCCTCATTTTTTTGGAAAAAGCAAGAAAAAGAGATCCTTGGTTCCTGCTCATCCACCCTTCCATCCCTCCATCCATCCATCTATCCATTTATCCATCTATCCATCCATCCCTCCACTTCCCCAACCCCCATCCCTCCATCCCTCCATCCCTCAATCCACCCCTCCATCCTTCCATCCATCCATCCATCCATCCATCCATCCATCCATCCATCCATCCATCCATCCATCCATCCCTTGCTCCAGCTACTGGCCCTAAATAATCTGGCAGGGAAGGGGGGGCACTGGGGCCCGGTTTTGGAGCCCAGCAAGGGCAGCTTCCTCCCAGGCAGGGTGTCCGGGTGCGGAAATCGATGCAGGGCGTCCTGCCAGTGGAGACGGGAACTGCGGACTTTCTATCCGGCTTTTGGAGATTTCCCTTTCCCTTGGAGGAGGGAAATGCTCAGTTGAGGAGTCTCTGGGGGGAAATGTAGGGACACTTCAGAAAAACAAGGCCGGAGAGGGGGAAGGGGCAGCGGGCTCGGACCAACCGTCGGAAGGAGATAAGGAAGGTGTTGCCTTCCTGCAGCAGTGCTGGGGGAAAGGCAGTGTAGGAAAGATGAGGAGGGAAGATAGAAGGGGACGGAGGGACATGCAGTGAGGGGGATGGGAGCTCCTGCTGGATCCCTGTGCAGCCAGGAGTGTTCTTTGGAAGCGCCAGGGAGTGGAGCGGATTTGGGTCAGATGCACACCCCAAAAAGTGATGCTGTGACTTGCTGCAGCCCACTCCTGCAGTGGAGGTGCTGGCATGGGGGGCTGGTTGACCCCAAGTCATGCACAGTGTGGATGAGGCTTTGGCAAAAAGGATATTCCGCATGGGGTTGAGCCAAATGTGTGCACAGGCTGCAGCGGTGAGATAGGGCTGATGGATTAAGCAGCAGGGATGGGAGGGGATGGGGACAGCAGCCCCAGGAGCCTCTCAGCTCATTCCAACTGGGAGGCTCAGCCCCATGTCCCATCGGGGGTGCAAAAACAATCTCACAGGGCGCTAAGCTGGCCGATGTCCCCAGGTGTCCTGGTTTGCCTTTGAAGTCACCTCCTTGTTGACACTTTCACGCTTTCCTCCCCAAAGCAAACGGTGGAACAGAGGGGATCCTGCTTTGCCCGCAGCCCCAGGTGGGGGGCCCAGTACTGCGGTGGGGTGGGGGCAGCCCTGATTTGTGCTGGAAATGTGGATTTGTCAGAAGTGCGCTTACTCACCGAGCAGAGGAGGTTTCAACAGACCTCGTAACTTAGAAATAGCCAAGAAAATAATTATCAGGTGAGAAATGTCTGCTTTCCTCTGCTCTGCCCTACAGGAGACAGCAAGGGGGAAATTTTGGTCATTGTTTGTCCTGTTTTGTCCCCATCACATGATGTTGCAAGTCAGTACCCAAAATCTGTGCCTGCATTGGGCAGCCCTTTGGGGTCTGTGTTAGGAGAAAAAAGAGCTTGGGAAGACCTATGGGCTTTGGAAGGGCATATTTTAGAAGTAATGGGGGGATGAGTTTGAAGGAGTGGAAATAGGTTGGAATGGGAGAGTTGGAAAGATGGATTCATCGATAGGGGGATGGGAGGAATGTAGGGAGTGATGCAAGGATGGACAAACAGATGGCTGGAGAGACGGAGGGAGGGACAGATGGATGGAAAGAGGGATAGAGAGGTGGGCACATGGGCAAGGGGACTGGAGGCATGGATGGAAGGATGGATGAGCAGTGGCCGGTTGGCAGGTGATATTAGTGGCAGGCTGGCTGGGCACAGCAGTACAGGAGGGCCCACAGGGAGCACTCGGCACCCCGCAGTGGCTGAGCTGGGTGCTGCCAGTCCCCAGCACGTAGGGTGGTCCTGTCCAGAGTCACCCACTGCCAGACTCATAGCCATGGGGTGGGCAGTGGGGACGGTATGCCAGCACTGGGGCTGCCACCATCCAGCAGCACTGTCCCCAGAGCCATGCGTGCCGACAGGACGTGGCACAGCTGCTGCCCGACCTTTGGGCCCCAGCACGTAGGAACAGCCCTGAGGTCCCCATCTGAGGGGCCCGGCTGTCCCGGGGAGCTGGGTGACACTGCGGTGACCCGACCACTGGCAGCTGGGCCCTGCACGCCGGGAGGTGCTGCTGGAGGAATAACAGGAAGCGCAGGGAGGGGAAAACACGGCTGATGCCTTCTGCAGGTTGTTTTCCATCTCCTTCCCGGCTGCCCCTGCATGTCCCCGCTGCCGCACGCCCATGTGCCCGCCCCGGCCCTGACTCAGGCTGCACTGGTACTCTTTATTGTTGAGGTTCAGCTCTGAAAAAGTGCTCACTGTTACAAAAGTACACGTTTATAAAATGTGCTCTGTACAAAGTCTGGGGGGCTCAAACTCGGTGTTTCCCCCTTCTCCTTCCCCATATCTGGCAGTGCTCGGCATAGCATGGGGAAGGGGGGAGGAGAGGGGAAGGGGGGAAAGAGAGAGGGATAGAAAGAGGAGAGGAAAAGAGAGAAGGGAAGAGAAGGGGAGGGGGAATGGAAGGGAAAAAGATGAGCGAAGACAGGAGGAGGCCAGCGGCTGCCCCCACACCCTGCACTCCCCAAGCTGCAGAACAGGACATGGCCATGACACAGGGGCAGTGGTGTGGGGACCCAGCACCCGGGGCCAGGCACCAGCACCGGCTGCTGTTGGACAGAAGTGGCAGATAATCGACATCCTCAGTCCCCTGCCCACCCCGTGCAGGAAGGCGAAGTGCGAGGGTAGGCCCTTTTGCTTCAGAAAGGTAGAAAATGGGTCTGGTTGAATTCATGGATATTGGGAGTTTAGCATTTACACTTTCTCCTCTATCGCCCAATAGTGGGGTTACGAAATGCCGGAGGAAATGCACGTTTTGTCCATGGTCTCTAGAGGCTGCTTTGGCGGGGAGAGAGAAGACTTAGCAAAAAGAAAGAAAAGAAAGAAAAAAGGGATCCCAAGTGCCCCTATCCCAGGAAACAACACAGGTGGGCTCCGCTCTCCTACGGGAATGGGGTTTGTGGGGTGCAGCCTGGAGCTGCAACATTGCCAGAGGTTCAGCCTCGCCATGAGTATACCCTTCACCATGACACAGGGACTGCTGCGGTGTGCACCCAGCCTTCTCTCCATGCTGCAGCCAGGGCTCCCAGCTGAGCATGGGAGTGGGGTCACCAAGCCAGAAGCTGCTTTATTTTTCCCCATTTTTCTTGTGGTTTTGTTTTGGTTTTGGTTTGGTCGGTTTGTTTATAAATGGCACATCTACACTCCAGCTACACACATGGGAAACACAGTGAGAAAACTGAACAGCTCACAGAAGACCCCTCCTTGGGATGCATCTGGCAGGAGGATGGCTCCAAGGGGGTGTAAGGGGGGGGAAAGGCTGTCCCAAGCGGAGTCCCCCGGAGGGCAAGGATGGGAGCAAACGTTTCTTGGCAGCAAAATGCTACGTGACCACAGGGGTTTTACAGCTGGAGTGGAAGTATCAGTCCTCAGCCCTATGTGCTGCAGGGATGGCCATGAAGACAGCGTAAAACACACACGAGAGCAGCGGCCACCCTGCTTGGACAGAGAGGCTGGTGGCTTTGTGTGTTTTTCTTCTTTTTTTCATTTCTTTGGAGTTCCTTTTGCCTCCTAACGATGGTTCCCCAAGCTGTCTGACCAGGCTGGGCGCCAGGTATGGCCCAAAACCTGTACAAAACCTGGGACGAGAAGGGGAAGGAGCAGGAAGTGGCTGGTGAAAGCTGCCCAGGAGATGCTCATGGAGCTTCAGCGCTGGTTCCAAAAGCAGGCATGTGGTCCTGGTGCTGTCTGCATGTCCAAGTTGTGGAAAGTGTCACCAGCACCTGGGGCTTCCCCCAATGAGCGCCATGTCCTGGGCTTGGCCCTTAGCTGCAGAGAACAGGCTGGGTTTGGGGAACTGGAGGCTGCCAGGCTCTTGCTCCACCAGTGCTGTTTTTGGGCTGAAAGCGGCGATTTCCATGGTTTTCTCCCCAGGCAGTAGGCACCAGTATCCCCCAAGGCACGTGCTGCTTTTGGGGTTCTTTCCCACACAGGGTTTGCTCCAGCTGCAGCCCCTGCTCTGACTCCCCCGGCTCCTGGCCCGGGGTCTCCTCTGTGCCCCCCCACTGCCGCCTCCAGTCCCAGCAGCTGGGGATCCAAGCTCAGCCCGGCTTCATGGCGGTGACAGTGGTCCTGGGGGGCACCAATCAGAGTGAAAAACCCCCATTTTGGGGCAAAAGAAGAGGAACTGTTCCCCCCTCTCCCCACAACAACCAGGCACAGGGGACAGTGGGAGGGGACAAGGACAAGGCACAGTGTCCCTGCCAGGCAGTGGGCTGGGGCGGGGAGTAGGGGAGGCTGGGTTGGCTGGGGGCAGAGGGGTGAGCCCCCATCCCAGCCTCCCCGGCCGTACCTAAACCTCCTCGTCCTCACTGGCTTTGCTCCAGCGGTGACAGCAGTTGGCCGTGATGCCCAGCAGGAAGTTGGTGGCCACCGACGCGATGGAGACCACGAAGCCCACGAAGGCGATGAAGAGATAGTCGTCCAGCGTCAGAGTGAGGTGGCACGCCTTGAAGCTCTCCTCCGTCAGTGAGAAGAGGGGCACCTCCTTCACCTCGGGGGGAGCCTGGCACTTGGCCAGCTGCGAATCTGCCGGGAGAGCGATGTTAGAGGTCGGCAACAGCATCAGTGGGGATGCGGAGGTGATGTTGGGGCCACCTACCTGATGTGCAGAGCTGGATGCGGCTCTTCAGCCATTTGAGGAAGGGCTCCATTGCACAGCCGCACACCCAGGGGTTGCCACCGATCCGGAGCGTCACCAACCCCGTCAGCCCCTCCAACGCGTCCAGGCTGAGGGCCGACAGCCCTCCGTAGCTGAGGTCCAGCTCCCGCAGCTGCGCCAGCCCACGGAAGGCCCTGGGGTGCACTGTGCACAGCCAAGGGTTGTGGCTGAGGTCGAGGCGCAGCAGCTCGCTGGCCTCCAGGAACATGTCGGCCGTCACTAGGCTGAAGTTGTTGTAGCTGAGGTCCAGGTGGGTGAGGCGGCGGGCGCCCAGGAACAGCCTGGCAGGCAGGGCAGCCAGTGAGTTGTTGCGCAGGTCGAGGACGCGCAGCTGGGCGTAGCAGGCCAGGTAGCCCAGCGGGATGCTGGCGATGCGGTTGTGGGCCAGACTGAGGTTGCCAGTGTCTAAGGGCAGCTCAGCGGGCACCGAGAAGAGCCGCTGCCCGCTGCAGTCCACCGCCTGCCCGCGGCATGTGCACAGCACCGGACAGCCCGCTCCAGCACCCGCCGCCACCACTGCCACCACCGCCACCAGCCAGGGGCCCAGCAGCATGGCGGGCCGGTGGCCTGCCCCCGGGCCCATCTCAGAGCCTGAAGTGTGCCATGCCAGCAGGCCTCAGTGCAGGGACAGCCCGCTGGCTGCACCGCGACAGCATCCTCTGCCCGTCACAGCGTGGTGGCCATCCCAGCCGGGGAAAGGGTCACCCAAAAAAGTCTACTGGCAGTGGTGGAGGAAGCACTTGGGACCGCACCCAGGCTCTGAGCTAGCAAAGCGACGCTTAGGGCATCCCACAGACATTCGGGGCCCACTGAGCCTCCCCACAGGGCTGGTGTGGTCTGCTTGCAGCTGCCTGCAGAAAAGAGGGGTGAAAGAAACCCAAGCTAGCAGCAAGCCCTGCTGGGAGCTGTGCGGCTCACGGGGTGTCCACACCATTGCCATGGACCCATGCCCCTCCTTGTCCAGCCCCCATGCTTTTAGCCAAACGGAGAGCCCAGCCCCACCGACTCAGCCTGGCTCGTCCTAGCAGAGCCAGCGGGGGTCTCCACCATCAACGCTTTGCCTGCTGCCAGGGATGCCTTCTTTGCCGGCCCCCGCAGGGATAGCCCCCTCCCAGCACACAGCATCCCTCACCCCGGCAGCCCCACTGCCGGCCTGCTCTGCCCCTGCTGCCTGGCCATCTTAGCTCCTTTCTCCCTCACCCAGCACGCCCAGGCCCTCCCCAGCTCCATTCTTTCCCCATCTCACCCGTTGTGCAGGGGAAACCACCGCCCCTGCTGCCCTCCTTCCCTGCCACAGCCGCCAATCCCTTCAATAGTGCTGGGGGACAGCGGGGTCCCCAGGTACTCACGCTGCCTGGAGACAAGCGGCGCTCAGCTCAGCAGCCACTGGGCTCGGGCGGTGAGACGGGGGTCCGTCAAGTTGGGCGAGCGGCTCCTGCAGCCAAGGCTGCTGCCGAGCCTGGCAATCAGAGCAGGTCTTTCCCCACCTCCTTCCTCCCCTCCTCCTCCTCGTCCTCCCTTGTCTCTCTCTTTCTGTATTTTTTTTTTCCTTGAGGGCCAGATACTGACGTTTCGGTGTCTCTTAGCAACTGCCTCCACATCTCTGAGCAACAGGAGAGCAGGATGCAGAGCTGCAGAGTGATGGAGACAGCAGAGGGGAGCAATGCCCTCGCGACGGGGACACCCTGCTCGGGACAATGGTGTGGGACGAGGGATGACAGGTGGCACCTGGCCATGCAGTGACCCCAACTGGTCCCCAGCCGCCCTCCTTGCACCCCCGGCCCTGGGGAGCACCCCTGTAGGATGGAGTGAACCAGGGCTTCCCAGGTCTCAAAACAGAAGCAAAATACGTGTCAGCAGAAGAGAAAATGAGAGCAAATTAGGAGTGATTTCACCCAGCTGCCTTCACCCCAATGAACCCAGGCTGCAGAGACCTGGCAGCCTGGGGGGGTGATGGAAGGGCTTTGTTCCCATTTAAAAACTGTTACTCTGCTCATTTCATATGGTATTTTGTTGTTGCTCCCCCCCCACACATACACTTGCAGTCAGCTTCTTTAAATGCAAATAGCTCTTTCGGGGAAAAAAAAAAAAAAAAAAAAAAAAAGATGCTCTGGAAACATTGCAACAACATGGGTATGACATTTTGTAAAGGAGGCACTTTCAAAATCTAGCCTGCTTGTGTATTTTCCCCATTTCTTTTCAATTTTCTCCTACTGTTCTCACGGAGCTGCCTCCTTCCCAGCCCCACCGACCCCATTTCTGTATCCCAGTGGCATCATATGGATGCCCGGGGCTGCTGCTCCCCATGGGATAGCTCCCCCTCGCCTGCAGCTTGCAGCCAGACGGCGTGCGGCTGCCTCTCCCTGTGGTGGGTATTAATTGGCACTGCTCTCAGCCCGGGGTCCCAGTGGGTTTCAAGAGAAGCTCCAGGAGCCAAATACAACCAGACATCCCCGGAGCCAGATGCAGCTCAGCCAGACACATAATTAGAGATAAGACCCGTGCCTGGCTGCAAATCTCTTCCAGAGCATCTATTAGTACGGAGATTTCCACCATTTAGGGCTGCATTTGCAGCAAATTAATGAATAAATAACCCCGATCGAGGCTGGTTGTTAATGGCCCTCAAGGCCGACTGGCAGAGCTAAGCTCAGAGCCTCTTTGCCAAAATGCCTTCCACAATGCAGAAGAGGTTGGTGACAGCTGAGTAGCCTCGTTGGGACATCATGGATGCACCACGAACCACTGAGATGGCCATGGGGTGCTCAAGGCCGGAGTGGATGGGGCCCTGGGCAGCTTGATCTGTTGGGAGGCAGCCGTAGCCATGGCAGTGAGGCTGGAGCTCAATGATCTTTGAGGTCCCTTTCAACCTAAGCCATTCCATGAGATGCTTTTGGAGACGGGCATCAGTCTTCTCACCTCATCCTCCTCCTCTTTGCCAGGTCAACCAACACAGGTAACCAGAGTCCCCTTGTAAGAGCCCAGTCCCAGGAAAGCATGCATGCATGGCACAAAAACACAAGCAGAAAAGTGCTGCCTTTTCAGATGACCACTCCAAGTTTGCTTTCTCCCTTTGCTTTTTTGAGAAGGCATTGGCAGTGCTCCCACAGCACTGGGGCTACCCCTATGCACCCACAGCCCCCAGCCAAGCTCATCCCTCAGAGCCTGGAGGGGCTTTGAGAGCTCAGTTCAGTGACTTCACCTTATGCTCAGGCTGGGCTTCATCTCTTTCATGGGAATCACCTGGTAGCCTGCTTTGTTTGGTGCATGTGCTCAAGTTGTGGAGAGAAGGAGGAAAGTATATAAGTAATAAAATGCATATTGAATAGAACCAACTTCCAGTTTCCTCAGTATCAAACTCAGTTCTCTACTCTAGTTCTTATTTTACTTTTTTTTTTTTTTTCTATTTAAGTACTCTACAGCCATTAACAAGCTTACACCAGCCCAGAATGCCATTAGGACTCAAGGAAATAGGATCTTGCCAGGATCTGGACAGCAATACTTACAAAGGGCTTTGTTTGACTTTGTTTTGGGTCTCTTTCCATCCAAGAGACGTTTTTAGTTTGGCTGACACTCTTTGCAATTACGAGCTGGTGGCAGAAAGCCAGAACCCAAATCTGCTTTCTGAGCCCAATGCAGCGCGTTCGTGCCAAGGTAGGGTTTTACAACTTCTAAATGCTTTGTAATCAGCTAAGCAGGTTTTGCTCCTGTCGGATTTGCCTTTGTAGTTTCAGTAAGGAAGTAGATGGTTTTCCTTCCTGCGATGCCTTTATCTACAAATGGCATCAACACTGAAGGTTGTTGTGCAGAAAGGAGCTGCAGGTGGGGCACTGCCTGCTCTCCTTTTCTTTTCATGCCCTGTGTGTCGTTACCTCATTTTTGCAGGCTCAGGCTCAGAAAAGCAGTGCTTGCTTACAGCTGTTCCTCATTGCCAGGAGTGTGCCAATTGCTGGGAGGAGCCTCGATTTAGCCTGAATTTCGGCCCCAGGGCTGCTCTCCATCCTGCCCCTTCCCCTGACAGCAGTACTGGCAGTCTGCTGTATTTTAGGTCCTTTGCCCTGAGACTGCCTGAGCTTCTGAAGCTTTTTGCTTGAGCCAGACTTGGGACTTTCAGGTGGAGCAGCCTCTTCCCCAGTGGTAGGATGCCGTGCTCTCCTGGTGGGGACATAGCTCAGGTAGTGACACATGTCACACGGGGCTGGGGCTCTCCCCATGGCACTGCTGCTTTGGGCCTTTGAAGCCCTTTCATAGATGGATTTTAAGAACTGGGGGGATGCATGGAGAGCTACAGGGCAGGAGGCTCATTCCTTCAAGGCAGCTGGAGAAGGCCAACTGGACAGACACCAAAAACCTCATGTTGGATTGCTGTGTTGGGGGCTCTGCCCTGGACACTGTGATTGATAGTGATGTTGGAGCACAGTCAGCTCTGCAACGTGGCTGCTTTGCTCAGGGAAAGCAGAGGGGCCTGAGACTAGACCCCTAGTTCATAGAATATCCCAAGTTGGAAGGGAGCCAACAAGGATCACCGAGTCCAGCTCCTGGCTCCACACAGGACCACCCAAAAAAATCAAATCCTGTATCTGAGCACATTCATGTGCTCCCAGGAGGCACAGGCATGGGTAAGATGGTGAGCATCAGACAAGGAGTTTGTGGGGTTTGACTACAGCTCTTTCACCTGTTGCTGAGAGCTTTATGAAAATACAGAGCAGGAGGCTGCTGGAGGCCCCAGCCCCTGCTGACAGAAGGAAGCAAAGCAGGGTCTGGGGCATGTGAAACCTGGCCCAGGTCACAGCTCCCCCCATGCCCGCTGGCACAGCAGGGATGCTCTGCACACCATCTGAAAAGCTGCAGGAACATATTTTGACTCTTCTGCTGAGCCTCCATAAGGGAGGAAAAAATGGAAAGACATGAGAGAGGCCTATATATGGATACTGAAGATAGCTTGAGGCATCACAGACTGTAAGTCAAAGGGGCCTGCCCTTTATTATTGCACTTTCCCTAGATATAATTTAGTACCACATTTTTACATTAACGAGTGTCCACTATGACACTGTAAAAGAGAAAACTCATTTTCAGATGGTAGTTATAGTCCCCCTGGGAAAAGATGGAGCCATCCCATAGCAGGGGCTATATTTTTCAGCTGGGTACTCAGCCCTGACAATGAGCTTAGAAAGAGGAAATCTCTCAGAGGTAGATTCAGCTCATCCTTTCACACAACATCAGCTCTTTGTCCCAGGCCTTACTATGTGGTTGAGTGGGTGCTGCTCAGTTGCCTTGGCTTCCTGTTCATGTGCTACAGCACTGTGCCATTACTGCCGGATACTGCCTTGCAGCTGCACTTTGGCATCTTATCACTAACAGCTCGGAGATTTGCATTGTATTTTGTCACTTACAGCTGGGAGATTTGCATTATATTTTTTACTCTGGAGTGAGCTGGAGCTGCTCTCAGCATCGCTGCCCCCAGGGACATGTGAACAAGGAAATTCAACAACAAACAGAAAACCAGATACAGCTGTTACAGATACCATGCACATCAGATTTGGAAGAGATCCTTGTAAAAGTATCTTCCACCATGCATTGCCAGGCTCTGGTTGCATAGGCTCAGGGCTGATCCTCCTGAGGAGCACAGGAATTACTACCTGGAGTAGAGATACACACTACAGATCCAGACAGGACCTCCCTCTGTGCGAGTGGGAAGGAACAGAGCTGAAGGTGAAGAAAACTAGGGTGAAACAATGGAAAAATCCGTGAAACTTCAGTATTTGCCCTCTGGGATTGGAAGCACCCCAAAACACACCTTAGATGCCAATGATTTTCTACGCTATCCATAGCTTTTTCATTGTGATTTGTATTTTGATGAAGCTTCCAATGTTTCCATTCATTCCTGGGGTCAGCAGCAATGCTCCAGGACCCTCCCAAGGTCAAGGCATCCCCCCCAGGGGTGGTACCAGGCCCATGGGTCTGGTTTCTCCCCCACTACTAGGAGCACCACTACACAAACAGCTAGCTTGATTAAGCACAAACCCACTTAAACTTTCCAGTCACTCTGGGCCCATCACAGCTCTCATCACAGGAAAGAACGACAAATGGCACCAGCATGAGGTCTAAATCAGGACTGCACTGGGAAGCAGACCTCCCAGGTTTCCTCAGAGCCTGGCAGGACTCAACCACCTTCTTGGCCCAGCCACTTCCTCTGAAATTGCTTCATGTCTTTTAATGATTACCTGTCCCAGAGTTGAAATGATCTGACAGCAGCTGTGGTTTTGGCAAAGGCACTCCTGTGAACTTCCTGCTCAACACCAGAAAGTCAAGTTTGTGGTTTGATGTATGCTGCTTGCTCTGGCACAGTGTTCAGGCTAAAATGAAACCAGTTCCTCCCCAAGCCTTGCTAAATCACAGCCTGTTTCATCCTGCCAGGAAACCTCACTGCTCCTCCACACAGGTACCTTTGGCCAGCTCCAAATGAGAGCTTGACCTCCAGCTTCCTCCTCTATCAGGATCCTGAAGTCACTGCCTTCTTGGCTGTATCTAATGAGGTAATCTGTGGAGTCAGTTACACAGAGAACATACATCACTGCTCCAGCACTAGGGCAGTGCAGGGCTGCACTGGAATAGGAGTGGGGATGTTCTTCTCAATCTCTAGGCACTCAAGCAGCAATCACTCAGAAATAAGTAAGCCCCAGCCCTGCACTTGCTGGATTGAGACATGAGAGTTCCCAGAGCACCACCCTGTATCACCTAAGGTGTGGTATACATTCTGTTGTGCTCATGAACACAGCCCAAGAGAGGAGAACTGAAGACAAGGGAAGGAATGGTTACTATGGCCAATGTGGGACTTGGCTGTCACTCAGAGACTTTCCCTTTTCATACAAACGTCTTCCTCATCACTACATTCTGCAGGGCTTAACTAGCTTACCTGCTCTTTGAGCATCATTGACTACACGGGCTTGCCCTCCAGGGGCTATAAGGACAGCGAGATGCATAGCATGGAGCTATAGCTGACCCTGTGCAGCTCTGCAGGAGCTTGGGATGCTCTGCAGCTGGCCCAGCACGCAAGAGCAGTCCCTAGGCAACCTGCACCAGAGCCACCGGATGCACTGCAGGGAGTCTGCTGCCACTCAGCACAGCCCTGGGTGTGCACAGGCAGGGGGCACTGAGCAGATGATCTCAATGCAGTCCTAAGGAAATCACTTCACTGCTTAACTTTTCTAAGTCACAGCTTTAAAACAAATCTGACTCCTGCCTAAAAGCAAGACTATATCCTCAAGCCTCCTAGAAAAACAGCACTAAGAACTTAGCTTTGGTTCCATTTTTCCATGAGAAGAGCCAAACCAATTACAGGACATTTATAAATTCGTTAAAGAGTCTGAACAGACTTTTCTAGATGAAGAAGATTCTGGTTCAGTAGTAAAAGATAAGAATGCAGGGTTGAAAGCACGATACTGGTGGATAGAAGCATTGTTAAATACATAACTATTGTACAGAATGGGTTATGAAAACATTACACCCCCCATGCTGATTTTTAAAACTTTATCCCCACAGCAGTTTCATAGCTTTCCTGGGTAAGATTCTGCAAGTGATCTGAGGAAATACCTAATGGAGCAATATCATCTCTTCAAACATCTGCACTTGCACAAAACACAGCCAGCAGTCTCAGAGCATCCTAGATTAGGAGGAGGAAGGAGAGAAACAAGCATTGATGGACTTTATTCAATGTTTTATTTTTGTACAAAAAGGTTTAAAATGGTAAGCAGTCTGTATGCTAAGAAAATAAAAGCTGGTATGCCACGCTATCCAGAAACCATTTGTGTTTTCTCAGTTTTTGAAGTTGCAAGCTATGCCACAAGTAGATTTGGGCTCAGGTGGGGAATGCCAAACTGCTGAGCTCGTGCGTTTGAAATACCGAGGCTTGCTCTTGCCAAAAATATCTTCCAGCTTGGGGCTTGCTATTAACCCAAAGAGTTGGTCAACATTCACTGGATGATAGTATTGGTGCAGAATGGCTTGATTAAGCTGAGACCCTATGAAAACAACCATATCAGAGAAGCAGACTCAAATAAGTTGTCAGCGCTCTGCTTAAGGTATCCTTTCCCTTAGAGCCCACAAGACAGTTATTCTTCTCCATCCACACCCCCTAAAAAAAACACTGCAACCTGCATGGTGAGTGCAATTAACAGTCTTCCTGCTCACTGTAAAGCTCTAAGCACCACATCCATCTCCGGGCTGCCAACAACATTTGTTTTATATCACTTGTCACCACACTAGAAATACCCCAAACTTGCCACACCTTGGTTTACCACAGGGGGAGGGGCTGCCTCAACTAGCAAGCCCCCACCATTCTCTCACACCCTTGAATCCAAACACACAGAACTTTGGTTTAGCTTTAACACAACAGCACAGGCAAGAACGCAGATCCAGCCCCTCTCACCCAGCAGCTGCCAACAGTGCTGAAGTCTCGCACTCCTGAACTGTACTTTAAGGAAGCTGAGATCACACTGAGCAGATCTAGAGAGCTCCTGCTTCCCAGGGAAGGAATTAAAAGACTAACCAAATGTGGAACCTACCATCAGCCCAGGCAGGGACAGGCTTCCGAGGATCATTCTCATCATCTGTGGAATCATCGCTGTTCAGATCCATCCCGTAGTTATTGGGGGACCTGGATTCTTTTGTACCCTTTTGAGGCGCTAAGCAGGACATGGAGATAGATTTCTGAAACCACAGAGACAACATTTATGAGAGCAGCAAACACACCTTGCAGCCTGACAGAAGAGTTTGCTTTGCTAGGGCAGGCTTACCCAGTCTGACCCCTTGCAGGCATCTCAAAGCTCTGGCATTAGCAAGACAAACAGGCTGTACCAAGATCCCAGATTAGATCCCACAGCAATATGGTGTTAATGTATCGACGGTAGGAACCCTCACACCAACCCAAAGCCATGATTTACAGTGCCCTATGTTGGGCAAGGAATATTTAAGTAAAGGTAGCCAGAAACAAGAACTGACAGCAGACTTTCTAGAACAGATTCTTCATATACACATCTATTTTCATTCCTAGCTCAAAAAACAGGAGACCAGAAAGGTTACTCAATGGGAAAACTTTTACCTACACACGAACTGGAACACTTGTAATATTCTTATTTGACAGGTAATTTGGGATGAAATTTCCAGAAGTGCTCAAATCCTTCTGGCTTTCCTTCTTGTTTTTTTTTTTTTTTTTTTTTTTTTTTTTTTTTTTTTTT
>JACDJE010002434.1:1222059-1272384 GCA_016647715.1 Pavo muticus | reverse complement strand
TTTTTTTTTTTTTTTTTGTTAAGAAAAGCAGTTGCTAAAAACATACCACTATCAGTAAGCACTTGGCTTTTGCACACATTGCTCTATCGCTCAAAACCATTCACATGTTTGATGGTAGATCTGATTTTCACTCTTTACAGCTCTGACAAACACAGAATAAAGAAGTCAGCCATGGGATAACAGACAGGGGCATTTACACTCAAAAGGGGTACTTAGGGCTGACTGACTCTCTTAGCAGCTTCTTCTCCATCCCTCCAGACTTCAGGAGTAAACAGTTCAAGTCCAAACAAGCCTCTGGAGATTTAAGCAGCTGAATAGTCAGACTTCACAGGCCAGCCTGAATCAGTGTTGCTACCGTGTAGCTAAAAGGCTCTGCAAGCTAAATTGACACCTCATGGTGTGCTGCCATCCTGTGGTCATTTCCCACATCTTTTCAAGAAGAAAACAATTACTTTCCGTTCATGTTCTCCTGCGCTGAGCTCTCAGCCAAGTACCAGAGAAGAAAAGATTCTCCATCCTCACTCTACACAAACTCCAGTTAAACCCCAACAGTCTCTTTAGAGGATTTCACCTCCTGGTCACTTTCTTCATCACAGCCAAATCATAAATTGGCAGGTTAACAACAAAGCATTGGAACAAATCAGATACCACTGATCCATTTTGAGGGCTCCAGTGGAAATGAAGCTCACCTTCACAGTTTTGCTCAGCCACATGCTGGAGGCAGCAGTAAAAGATTCTGGTTGCTCAATTTTCTTCTCTTCTGCCAGCTGCTGCTGGGGCTCCTGCAGACCATCTCCTTTCTGTCAAGGCATAAGAATTAAGTTATTCATTAACATTCACCCAAGCAAAACAACCAGGCTATCTCTGGAATTTATTTTCTGCAGAAATTCTCTACTCCTTTGTCTTCGGCAGGGCGAGGGGGAAGAAATTAAGA
Source organism: Pavo muticus (assembly GCA_016647715.1). NCBI lineage: Eukaryota > Metazoa > Chordata > Aves > Galliformes > Phasianidae > Pavo > Pavo muticus. The sequence goes on along the minus strand of JACDJE010002434.1, from coordinate 1,271,450 downwards.
ATCACACAGTTAAAGTGACAGCTGTCTTGGCTCAGATTCAGATCAGTGAAGTCTCTAGAGCCCACACTCTTTATCGCTTTCAGCTAGTTACTAGAGGTCACTGCAGTGGATTCTGGTTGCTTGGCTCTCTTCTCCTGCCCAAGCAGCCGGTGCAGCTGTTTTGGGCTTTCTTCCTCCTAATGAAGACGAAAGCGTTGCAGTGTTTCAGCTCCATTACAACCCAAACCACTTGATCCAGGCATTTCATCTGTCACTCTCCTCAGCAGGGAAGAAGCTAACACAAAGGGAAGAGCTGTAGCCACTCTGAATTAGATTCAGCTTCTCTCTTACCTGGAGAAGCTTCGCTATGCCTTACTCCAGCCCAGTTGCTGGTTATACATAAGGAATTCAAACTTTCATTAAATTTATATAGCAAACATAGGAGTCCCATGGCTAACAGCTTCTAAACTAAGAGCAGTCAGAACAAAAAAGAAGAATTTATCCTCAAGAGTGGTACTTGTTGGGTCTTTGTTTAAACTAGTGCAGAAGGCAGACGAGTGTGGCATTATTTAAAGCAGAAAGAAAATACTACTATGATATTTTGCAACAAGCAGCTTTGACTAAGTCATAGCTAACCTTGAAACATCAAGAAGTAACAAAGGACTTGGAAAGCAAGTGCCATCTTAAAAAATAATGAAGTCTGCATTTTCTATGCCTTACTGCTTTACAGCAGAATTTGTTTCAAGCCACTGTAACTCCTCACCTTTGTGTTTTTATCAGTAAACACCATGGACTCCATCTGTGAAAGGGGGGCCTTCTCTTTCCCCCACTGTTTGAGATCCCTGGGAAACAAAATTATAGTTTAGTTACATGGAAAAGCATGTTTCCACCCCTCCCTGCTAGCTCTCTCATAGGCTCTTGCTTTAGCACCCCCAAACCTTTGGAACCACCTGACGATCACATTAGATTCCCAATTGCAGCAATACTGTTTATATTTATTGCTGCACCATGCCTGTTCCTAAGTCCCCCTCTCCAGAATAGAAACAGGCTAATACCTCTCCTTCACTTGTTCCACCTGTCGCTGCTCTACAAGATCTTTCAGTTCCAAAACTTTTCCTTTTTCTTCCACTTCAGCTTCTCTCCTTTTCTGCAGCAGTTCTTGCTGCTCAAGTTTATCTTCCTCCTGAAGAAAAACAAACAAATCTGTAACCCTCCAATTCAAGTTGGGAAAGATGGGGTGGATATGAAATGAGTGCTTTGAGACAAATCATGCTCATTACATCCCATTCTTATCTTCCACAGCCTACCCACTACCAGTTGGGCAGTATTTCCCTTCTGTCTCCACAAGTTCCCTGGTGCTCAAATCTAGCATTAACTGTCTAGACAGAAACCTTGCAGCAGATACTTCTATTTCCCCAAATCCCCATGGCTCCTGGCAGTAACTGCTCCCTGTGCCACCAGACAGATCAGTGCATGGGTTCCTTTCCTTTTCTACATGCAGGAGGGATCTCGAGTTGTTCTTACCAACTTCAGTATTTTCTGCTTCTGCACATCACTTTCCCAAGGTTTCTTTGATAGCTTTTTCTTGCTCCGTTCCTCGGACACTTTTTCTTCCCGCACTTGGGAGAGACGCACCTGAAAAAGCCCCATGCATCTGCTCCACTGCCCCTCCGGACACACAGCCTTTACCAGATGGAGGATGGGGAGAGCTTCCTAAGTCTGAAGACTGGCATTCAGGTTCTATTAAGACTGAGAACCCAACACCAGGCACACGTGCAGTGTATTTAGCACCAAGCTTGTGCAAGTCCATCACTTACTACAGGTCATGTGAAGAAACAGCCACCACCTGGAGTGATGGAAGAAAAGAGCGCAGAAGCCATCACAGATATGCAAAATACAAGCTTTCACTCTGTATGTGATTCTCCGCAGAACAAGGGCATCTAGCATCTTGTTTGTGTTTTGTCTCAAAATGCTACTGTCAGCTGAGCTGCAGTATGAACTGAAGACCTGAAACCTGAGCCCCAGATACTGTGCTTTTGCCTGAGCTGCCCCAGTCAACGCATTAGCACGTGCACAGGAGCAGGCTAACCAGGGGTGCACGTACTTTTGGCTGCTGAGGTTTTGGGATAGGCTGAAGGAAGCATGATTCCTTCTTTTTCTAGGTCTGAGCTTTTCCAAAAGTCAGTCTAGTCCACTCCTTACAGTGAGCAACTGTATATTTTCCTGGAGCTCAATCCAGGTCAGCTTAACACAGCCTTCCTCATTCCTGAAGAACCTGCACTGTTGTACAAAAGCAGCAACAGTCTGCACATAGCCATCAATGGCTGATCCAAGCATACTTGTTTTCTACCTGTCCTTAAAAAAAAAGGGAGGAGACAAAGCCTTAAAAACAGACACAATATGAAACACATACAGCTGCTGCTGCCACATCTACTAATCACGAGCTTGGTGATCCTTTGAATCGTTGCTCGCTTGGTAGCTATTCCTTCCTGCCATGCTTCTGCAGCCACTGTGGCTTCACTGTCTGTAATGCTGTGCAAACAACTGGATGACACTTTCTCACCTGCAGGGCCTGTTCACAGGACAGTCAAGGGATACTGCCACATTCCTTGAACACAGAGCAGTATAGACACTGCATGTCAGAACAGGAATGTTTAGAATCACTGCAGAGGTATGGAGAACAAAAGCCTCTCCTTGTTAGACAGAGAATTTCAAAGTCTATTTTAGATGCAGACTTTCCCACCACCTGATTAGTCACCGTGAGCAGCAACCCTGTGCTGCGCACATCATGCCAGTGGCCTGTTTGCACCCGCTTGGTCTCACAGCTCACTGTGATAATTTCATTATTCTGAATGGCTCAAAGCTTAGTCATTCTTCTTACCTTTTCATCACTCTGTAAAATCTTCTGTTCCATCCGCTTTTTCTTCTCCTCTTCCATTTGTTCCACACGCTCTCGAGCCTGCAGTGCTTTCCTCAGTCGCTCTTCCCTCTTCCTGAGGAATGTATGTACAAGAGGGGCCTGTTAGCTTTGTTTGCTCTAACACAGAGGATGACAAGGGAGCAAGGATCTGCCTTGGTAACTTGAGTCTGTGGCTCATTTTCTAGCACAGCAGCCTGCCACGGATCATGAGAAAACAATTATTTTGCTTGAACTGCTTTGGCTGAGCTTAACCTCAGCTCATACGTGGATTAAGTCCACCAGAAATCAGCAGGTGCTTTGCACGGATGCAGTTATTACTGCAGGAAGCCAATAAGCAGCACTGCTCGAAGTGCCCAGGGATCATCATCTAAGCGTTCCTTCTGGGTGGGATGCACAAAGCACGGTACAGCAATGCTGCCTGCCTGGCAGAAAAAAAAAGACTTCAAGGCAATTCTGCACTGAACCAGGGAAGGAGCAGGACGTAAGGGACTCAACTCACTGCTTCATTTCTGCCTGCCGCCGTCTCTTTTCCTCCTCCACTTTCTTTCTCCTTTGTTCCTCAGCCTCCTGCTTCTTCCTGAGGCTTTCCAGCCTCTGCCGCTCCTTCTCCTGAAGGGAGATGAGTTCAGACTATACCAATTGCTGGGGCCTGTTTCTGCCCTCAGGATGCTTGTGCTCTAGCAGCTAGAGGCTAAGCAGCCTGCTAAACAAAGAAGTCCCTATCAGAGTCATGTTCACCCACACACAGGGATGGGAAATGAATAGTAGGTAAACAATGCAGATTTGGCAGCAGAACTTACTCAACTGCACCACCTTCTGAGAGCAGAAGAGTCACGGGGATGGCAGGGAAACACTTAAGTCTTTCAGAATACATTTCAGGTAAGGGAAGTTACCCAGCACTCTGCAGCTGTAGGTGACCACCTGTAGCAAACACTTCTTGCCCAGGTCAGTGTTACCTATGTCAGCAAGTGGGAGAAGCAGGGAGACAGTACAGAGTGCACGTAGTCATGCTTAGAGGCCCAAAGGTTTCTTAGTAGTTCCCAGCTCCAGCAGAACACACCTGCAAAGGAGATCCTGCCACCTCACCGCTGGCATAGCCAGTTTCTGTTTTTGGACAGAACAGAAGAGCTGTGTGGATGCCAGTGCAAGAGGAAAGAGCTGTTAGTGTTGTGAGACAAGAAGCACAGCCATTATAGTCTTCCAACCCCACAGTTACGCGTGTCATTACTTACAACAAAGTCTCCCTGTAGAGAAAAGACACACAATGAATGTTTGTAAGAAACACTAGAACCCTGCACCACCCCTGTTAGCTGCAGCTCCTTTCAAGTACATGCTAGGAAACCCACTGCATGACCCCAGTCTGTCTTTCAGCCCTGAAGCAGCCAGTTATGTGACACAAAGGCAGATTCCCATTGCGAGAAGAGAAGCTTCCCATTCTACCGCAGTTAAAAATTCCAGAACATAATTTGTTTCTGCTGACTACAGACAAAGCAGTGAGATTTCTCTGCATCTGAGGAAAGACTGATGACTAGTACTAAAAACAAAAACAACCCTGGCTAGTAGCAGTGTTTGTGGTCTTGCCTTGCTTCATCTGTCCAATCGGTTTTCCTCCCTTGGGGAGGCTGAGGTAGAATTGTGAGGACAATTTGTTGTTATGACCTACACTGACCCATGATAGCCAACAGAACCAGGAATACATTTATGCTTTTCTAAACAGTCATTCTGCCACTCCCCCAGACTTGATCCTCTCCTCCATCTTTGTGAGGGGCAGTGGGATTCTGATGCACCTTAAGATCAGGTCGGGTGGGAGTATTGCGTTTGATGAAATTCTTTATGACACCCCCATGTCCTGTGGACCCAGAGGTTGTGAGTAGCTGGTTTCTCTGCACAGCCTGAAGGAAGTTCTTCAATGGTCTAACAACCTAAGAGGAAAAGATAGAAGGAAATTACCACCTGTTAGGGAAAGGGAGGCAAGGGGGGGCCATAACAAAGACTCACCTTGCTAGCTGAAGAAGCAGAAGGTGGAGCCTGGTTTGCAGAATTCACGTGCTTGTCATCCAAAGGGGATCGGGCACCACCTCCTGGATGCTGCGCATTCAGTATAACACCCATTGCTTGCTTATAGCTTCTTGTCCTGTTGGCATTAGCAAGAGGGACATGAAGTCCCAATTAAGCTCCTCAAGTTTTAACAGGAACATTTTCTTACTGTTTCACAGATCCCTCTGCCTACTCACAACCACCAAAGCAGTTGAGCCTCTTAGGAGTCAGTCAACTATGGAGCAGGAGCACCATCTAGTCATTAATTATGGACAAGAGAGGCACATGACAACTTGTTAAGGGAACACCCAAATTTCAGAGCAGTGATATACAACATCACTGCCACTCTCTCATTCCTCACTCTGATTCCCAGCAAGCAAGTGTATATCATATCTGGTATCAACAACAAAAAATAGACACAATCCACATGTGTTAGCAACTAGCCATTCCAGCCCACCTCACTGGCAGGGTTTCATTTGCTTTGTAAGCACTTTGGACATTCACAGAAACATGACCCATGTCATAAATCCCCTAATGTGCACCCATTAATTTCAGTGGGAAACAGGGAGACCACCTCACTGCACAGTTGGGGCCCAATCGAGCAGCAGTTCCAAGGAAAGCTGCAGATTCTGACCCATCACACATAGTTAAGCACCCACATGAGAACAGAGGTTACCGCTACTCTCCCTTCCCACCCATCACCCCCAGCAAATTCACCCCAGCAAAACCTAACGGGACAGACTAAGGACAAAGCTAAAAGCAGTTCAAATCTCACACGAAACATCAGTAATATAAGCAGTGAGAAAATAAGTCAGGCATTTCAGACATTTGCACAAGATAAAAATAAATAGGTTGGTCACCTGCTTGTGTTGCTGTCTGAAACTACTCCCAGACCACCCCTTTATGAACCACTCAGTCACATCTAAGCTGTGAGGTAACAGAGCACTTTTAGCAATCTTTGCTGGTTTGTGCATGAATTAATCCATCTAGGATACAGGTCTGGCTTGGGGAGCAAAAAAGGCCAAAGAAATCACACAGAACTCCCACAGCATAAAATTTCAAGACTCCTCTGGGGAGGGGACAGGGAGGGAAACACCCTAAGCTTTTTAAGTAAATTATTTAAGAAGGCCAAGCCTAACTCCTCCCAGACCACGGGCTCATTCCTCCCTTGCAAATGTCTCATACCACATGCGTGAAGGATTCTCTTGGGACTGGGCACAGTGGGCTCGTTCTTGGTTCTTGTTCTGGGTTTCACCATTTGGATTTACACAGCTTCCTGTGAAGAAACCTGTAGTCAGCATCACATTCAAGGCATCCTGCAGGGCTCTTACTCCAGTTCAAAGCCCCGTGGCACGTAACTAAACTGCAAAAGCAGAAGCCGAGATGGCTACCTTGAATATCAGGGCTGTACACAAACAGCAAAGCATCTTGTACAGAGCCTTCTGAATGGGCACAGCCTGTCTCACCGGAAAGACTGGAGGTACTTTTAATTCCATTCCAGCTACAGCTGCTGTGAGATCCTACAGATCCCAGAAGACAGTCTGAATCTCTATCTCCTTGCTTTGAGGCACAGTAAATAAGTAAGATATTTAAATCCTCACCGAATGCAAGCCCAAAGAGGACAAGGTTGTCAAGGTACTTTAGCACAGTATTATACATAGAAGAGTACAAATCTGAGCATTCTTGTCTCAAGTGTTCCCACTCATTCATTATGAAGACTGAAGTTTGACTAAACCACGTTTGTCGCAAGGCTTGGATACAAACCTTCACAAGAATTTACAAGATGACCTTGCCTATCTAACTGCATATGTCTCAGCCCCTCAGGAGCTCACAGGTTTACCTGAAAAACTACCTTGACTGGTCAAGAGTAGTTTTGTTTCAGTACAAGTCCCAGATTTCCCACAAACCCTCATGCAGAGTCCTTAGTCTGTGTGCCTCTGTGGCCTCATACAATAAATACAAGACTAGCTCAACATTACCCTCGTTATTCCCTGTCTGCTGCTCAGGAGACAAGTGCTGTGCAGGAATGCTGGCAGCTTTTTCACTTTTGCTTGAAGTGAGCAAGATTTCAGGAGCCTAAAGGAAACGGAAACAAACATTAGCTTAGCACAGTCCTCCCTGAGGAACAAGACTGCAACAAACCTTCAATCCTGAAAAAAGAAGAAAACAAAAACAACCCAGTCACTCCCAACTGCAAGCCTACTGCTAGCCTAGGGACTCTTCCAACCAGAGTTATGCTAGAGAGATACATGCTGATTCACTTCAGTAACACAGGGCTCTGCTCATGAAACTCCCACCGAGGCTGGTAAGATGACTGTTGCCCAGCGTTTTCTCATCAACAGTAGGACCCTTTGATTTGACTTTAGGTCAAATAAAGTGCCTCGGGAACAAGGGACAGCTTCAATACACTTTGGAGGCAAGTTCCAACTACAGATATTCTATTCTTGAAAGAAATAAATCCCTTTGAAGTATCTAAGATTACAGTATAATTATACACTTTAAATACCAGTGTAGTATATTCTCAGGAGTATAAACAAGTCACTAAAGAACAGCATGCAGGCTGCCTGCACACCCACACAGGACATGCCCTTCCCTACCTGCTAAGCTACCACCACCCACAGTAGAACCAGCTGTCCACTTGTCCTTCTGCAGCTGCCCAATGGCATCAGTGAACTGTTTGGAGGCAGAGCCAGCCCCTCTCTGCTGAGCTAATTTTCAGATAAGCTGGTTTACAGTACAATCACACAATATTTTTGCCAGTTCAAAGGATAGGTTGGATTTCTTTGTCTTGCTAGCACTGAAGACTTACGTGAGCTTGTTGCATACACAGCCTCTCTGGCAAAATAAAGCACATTAACGTGAACTGCCCTTCTGAACCCTGTACTTCAAATCAGCCAGGCAACAAAGACTTGCTAAGAATATACACAGTCAATCACCATGCCCAGATGACAGGCAAAAGCTTGCAGACTCCTGGGAATCTGTCCAACAACCTCTGAAAGCTCCATCTTAAATAGGCCTTAGCAAGGCACAGAAGGCCTTCGTCCACCAGGAGCCTGTGGCCAACAGGCATAACAAGCTGCCCAAGCATTAGAAAGGCTGTGCTGTCCAACTCAGCAGTGCTTTTGCTAAGCTTGAAGTGATGTGACAGAATCAACCCTGGGCTGCACTCCTTACATCCAGTCATAATGCTTCCAACTGCTCAGCAGATCGGTAGATTAGAACTCACCTTTTCACTTGGGGAGTTCAGTTCCAGTCCAGTTCTGCAAAAAGAAAGCATCTTGATTATTTTGGTTCTCTGAAATAAAAGAAACACTGCTTTATCCTTGGTGCACCTCTACCAGGACAGCATTCAGAAGGCTGAATTACAGGGAATGCAAATACAATGGAGCTAGCATTTGGTACCCAAGGAAAACACAGGCAAGCGTTAAGTATATCCAGATAAAGGCAGGAACCTGTTCCAGCCAGGCCACACAGAAATGGAGATGTAAATTCCCCTGATGGACTATTTAATTACACTGCTGAATAACACACTAATGAGCTTTGTTCTCCCCTCTTCCTGTGGTACTTCCATGCAGTAGGTAAACAAAGCACTTCACAGGGCATCTTACCTGTTCACGTTTCAAGTCAGACAAGCTGACTAACCTCCAGCATCCCCAGGCATCCAGAGGCTGGTTAAAGCCAATAGCTGCAGGACATAATTCACATGATGGCAGACAGAGCCATCACCAGCAGGCTCTCAGGGCTTGTGGCATAGGGCTGGATCCTGCATTATAATGCAGTGATCAACCTCACTGTTAGTATGAACAAGCTTGTGAAAAGGATGGGCTGTGTCTGAACAACAGAAGCTTGGAAATATCAACAAAATACAGGTGATGACATCACCTAGAACAGTCAATTACAAAACCACAGTCCTACAATACAGAAGCAACCCCTACAGCTTCTGCATTTTTTGCAGCTTTTTGTTGTGGTTTCTTCCTGCCTGCTAAAGTGGTAGCCTCACCTCAAGTTATTGGTCACATCTTCTTCCACAAAAACCTCTGAGGAGCTTTGACCTGGAGGGGAAGGAAAAAGAAAATAGCATAACAAAAGCCATCTTGGGGATTTCAATCTGAGGCTTCCTAATGGTGGCAATGCGTGAGTGGTACAGCTCAGGTCTCTGTGCAGGCTTCTCCCAGGGAACACGCCGACTGCTCATCTCAGCTTTCCACATGAGCACTACCACCTCCCTCAAGTGTCACTGAGGAACTGGTGTAGGCTGGAAAGGCAGAGAACTGGAGAAGCAGCTCCTCTGTCTGCAGACTGCTCCAGCTGCACAAACACACTCATGCCTGTGTCACAGAGATATCATTTCCCAGTCAATTGACTTCAGTTTCTGCCTCCCTGCACAATTTTATGCAGAGATTTAGTTGATTTGGGCTGATTCTGTTCCGTCCCCCCCCNCCCCCCCCCCCCCCCAAATCACTTAGATGAAAGTGTTTTAACAAATGCCTAGATACAGTGTGACTCAAAGCTGACAAAACTAAATACCAAAGGCATTAACGCTTTATTAGAAGCCAATCTGGTTTCAGAAGCAATGATTTTTAGAAAGCCCAAATCTGAAAGCCTTCTAGCCTTCTCAAGAGCAGCAAGAGCAAGGGATATGAAAAATGTGGTGCTGGACTTTTTAATCTTATTTCCTTGGGTGAATGTGCCATTTAGTTCTCTGTCCATGAACTTTATCTTCACCCAGAAAGCATTTGAGCTCCTCTTCCAATTTCAGAGAGCAGACACATTCATCTTCTTCCAGTTCCTCGAAAGAATCCACAGAAGACACTCATACTAAAAGACCCTCTGCAGGAAATGCAATAGTCTCAAGGCAATAAGCTACCAAACCACACACGTACCTAGAACCAGCAAGGGTGCATTTTCCCTTCCACACTGCATTTATTGGCTTTTTTTTTTTTTTTTTTTTTTAAATTCATCTGCAACTTCTGTGACCCAATTTCCAATACCTGTGCCCCAGCTTATACTCCCTGCCACAGCAAAACAGAGCCTGAGGCTCACCCTGACAGCAGATGAGGACCTGAAGATTGCACCCTAAATGGATAGAAGCCACAAAACCTACTGGTAAGGAAACTAGGAGGAACTGCAGTTAATATGGATGAGCAACTCTATAGCAAAGCTGAGAAGCTGACTTAGCCAAAAGAATGCACTCAATAACAGAAAACTTACAGCTCACTCTGCTGGAGGCAGAGGAAGATTCCTGTGATGCTGCCTTCTTTGCAATGGCCCTGCTGATAGATCTCCGGATCATGCTCTCTCTTTTGCTGGCCAGAGAATATTTTTCTGCCAAGGAGGTCCTACAGCTTTTGTGGGTGCCACCCACACAGCTTCGGCGTCCAGAACGTCGTGTTTTGGATATCACCGTGGTCATTTTGTTGCTGGAGTCCTGGAAAAGCACCTTTTCTAGGCTTTGAGAAGACAGATCTCCATGGAGCATGGCAGGGTCTCTATTTCTAGTAGCCTTGGGAGTGGAGGTACTTGCTTTTTGTTCGGTGGCCTCTTCCTCCTCCCCTGTCTGGTCATCAGGGACTGCACGGACAGCAGGCACCTTGTGCAGTTCATTCATTGCACCCTCCTTGGACACCTGCTCTGCTGGAACAGCCTCACAGGCTGCATCACCACAATCAGCACTGTCTTGCTGTGGAGATAACTCAGTCTGAGGGCAGTCATTGCAATCCACTTTCACCATGGGACTTCGTGCTTCTGCTGGCAATTTCTCAGGCAGTGCTGGAAGCTCCATTTCAGTGTTGGCCTGAGACCTCACCTTTTCCTCCTGACAGCCACGGTTCTGGGGCTGCTCTTTGCTGCAGCGTCTTTGGGAACTTGGCCTGGAAGATGCTAGCTTGACACTACTTCTCCTTCTGGACAACCTTAAATAAGAACAACTTCAAGTGAAACAGTGCAGAAATCTCCCACTCCTAAACTGTCTCAAAACAAGACACAGACAAGTTTTGCAGTGAGCCTACGGGCTTCCTCCCCACATCCACTTCCCCTTACAACACACCTTTTATCATCGGCTAAATGCAGGAGAAAAAACCTTGAAAGCTCTCGTGCTCTGGCAGATTTAGCCAGGCATAGTACATTTACTTGCATCATAGAAACACAAACTGCAGTAGCTGAGGTACCAGGACACCTGCAGTTCTTTGTGGATATTAACCCACAGCCCCACCTGGAGCTGATGTCAGAGGATAGTAAAGTCGTACTGGTGCAACCCACTCCACTCTGTTTGCCTCAAGTGAAGCATAGACACCCACACAGGAAGGAATTTTGGATTAGGTTTTCCTAGCGAGCTAGGAAAAACTATTCAGTAGTTTGGGGAAGTTCCACAGTGAAATTCAGCTTTGAAATGCTTTGCATTAGCTAATTTAACAAGAGATAATGGAGCCACATACTTGATCAGAAGTCAAGGAGCTTAGCTGGGCAAAACCAGAAGACAACCTCAGTGTTTCAGACATGAAACAAAGTGGAGAGCCAAGGTGGAAGCAAGAAAACAGGGCTACAGAAAACCAAGGCAGCATGAACTAGTTAAATGAGCAGGCTCCTGGAGGAAGAGCACTCGCTACCAGCCTTCAAGTTGATACCCTCTGCCTTCCTTCCAGTTTTGTTCTCTTAATTTCTCGTTCTGACCTCTAGCAAAAAAGATCACTTCCTGCTAAAGTTCACAAAAACAAGACTATTAATTGGGAAACTCATCAACATGCTAATAAATGGTTTCTAAAATATGTACTGAGGGAACCATAGCAATGGAAACAACAATGGCCTGACCCTGCAGGATTAATGTGCTTAACTCCAACATGAACTTCCCGTTGACAGATGATTATCCAACCTTTCAGGCATTGTCACATCAGCAGATCTTTCTCAAAGCTGAGTTTAAATTAGAAAAAAAACACATGCAAGATTTGTCTTCTTTATGAGAGCAATCAAGCTAATATCTAGCTGCTACCTGAAAACTAACAGTATGGCTTCAGAACTCTCCCTGTTTAGATTTGCAGTATTTTCTTCTCCTGCCCTCCTTCAGCACACACATGCATGAACTTCCCACGCTTCCTTACTATTCTTGCTGTTCTCTCCATCCTCCATGTCTAGTTTTTGTGTCTTTCAGTTCTAACTCTTCTGTGGGATTTTTCATCACGGTTATCAAAAGGTTAAGGGCCTTACCACATAGTTTATTACTGTATATCCTGTTACTGGGTTAGGTCACACTAAAACAATTATCAGCACACCTACCCTCAGATCACAGCATATGCTTCTCTGAAAAGCAGGTTATTAACCACCTTGTCCCCACCACAAGATGAGAGCAGATCCAGTTGGCCACCATGAAGGTATGTCAATGAAGTTAATTAGCATCAAAGCCAAATCACTCCCCAAACAATCCCTCCTTTGCATCCATTTGCAGACAGCTGTTGTCACAAAGAAAGGCATTCCTCCATTTATCCTCCTCCTTACCTCTTCTACTTAATGAGCTTTGGCTTACTTTCCAGTGAATCTCTTTAATGGTACAGGAAAGGGAAAGAAGAAAAAAGTTTGGCTGCTTGCCATTACTACTGCTGCTCCCATCTTCAAGCTGCAGAAACTCTCTTGGGCAGCAGCAAAGGGGCAGGCTGAGTGACAGAACGGTGGCACTGTCTACACAGTAAGCTGTTAAGAGCACGAGGTAAAAAGCACAATACAAGCTACATTTCTTCTGCAGTCTACTTGCAATGGATAAGATGCACAGTTTTAGGTTCTGTCTATTTAGGGCTAATCTTGAAAGAAATCCAGTAAGGGTGGTTATATACCAAAGCACTTGGAACTTTTACTTGTTTCATTCCAAACCCCTCTGAGTCCTTTCTGCCTGCTAGCTTAAATAACACCAATAGACATGACACTTTTGCTCATTCCTTGTAACAGTCTACGTTCTCAGATGAGTGAACATGGGAGCAACCTCAGGTCGAAAGCTGTGCTGAAAAAAACCATGAGATTAAACAAAGAAAACTCAAGCAAACAAGAAAGTAGAAAAAAGGTATTTATTGTTTTTAAACAAAAAGAACGTGAAGGGATAACTAATTCTCTACCAAATTTTCACAAGAATTAAAGTGTTGATTGACCTGGACACACCCTTTTAAATTTAATATTTACTAAATCAAGAAGCAAGCAGCTATTCTGAGTACACATATGCAGAAACAGTTAAAATTTCATTTCACTGTTAAATGCCACATGCAGCAGAGCCAGACTCACCCACCTCCTCCTGGTTGGCTCATTCTCATCTTTCAGAGCTGAAGACTGCCTCTTCCTAGGCCGTCTCCTCTGGGATGGCGTTTTGGGCATCAGGCCAGGTTCAGCTCTGAAGTCGCTGCTGAAATGCAGAAAGCAGAGGCTACATTCTACTGCTAACTGCAAGTCACGCTGCGTACCACCCAGCCATAGCAATGTTCACCCATTAAGAGCAACAGGGGAGAACAATTGAGGTGTAACACCACCTGGCACTAATACCTAAATGAAGATGCTAAACACAGCCACATTAAATCCCTCACTCAGCTGAATAGCGCACTACCCCTAGGCTTACACCAGGGCTGTGCTACCAGCAGCCAGGAGCACACGCAACTTTGTACTCTCAGTGTTTGGGAGCATACTGGGAGGCTCCCTGAAGGGCAACCCCTACCTATCCAGCAATCTCAGGCCCTGCTCCTCCACCTCCCGCAGCCAGGCCAAGTGCTTGTGCTCAGCATCATAAAGGAACCTGGAGAGTCTCTGCCCACACACTTCCAGCAACCGCATGGGACCATCGGCTGCCGCCATGACCTTGCCTGAAACACAAGAGGCAAAATGAAAACCTCCTAGGATACAGATGACAAAAGCCCACTCTGTGCCTCGCAGCAAGGCACAAATGAGCCCAGCCGCAGCTCTAAGGCAGACGCAAACCCAGAGGACCTCCCTACTAGCTTTCTCCCAAGCCCATAGACCAGATCCTAAGATACCAACCCACTTCACACTCCCCTCACCACCTCTCAGCAGGAAGCACCGTACCCCCCACCAGCACAGCTCTCTCCCCTTTTCACTCCTAGTCCCAAATATCGCGGCTTCTACCAATCACGGTGCCCCCCCAGCGGAGCCCTCCCCACTACTGGCTGTCTACCGCGTCCATCATTTCCCTGCTGCTAAAATCCAGCTGCCTATTGGTTCTCTACCCCAAGTTCCGCCTTCCACGTCCTCCACAACCAGAGAGACGAGCGAGCAGAAAGGAAGCAGCTTTTGAGCGTGCCGCGCCCGCCTCCTGACCAATGAGGAGGGCGAGCGGCGGACAGCGCGGCGGCGATAGGCCAGCGCAGCCGTCACGATGACAGAGTGGGAGGCGAACGTTAGGTTTGAATTCCAGGCGGGTAGAGGTGCTGCGCGCGCGGCGGCGGTAGTGAGGGGAACGGGGTTGGGCCTGGTGTGCGCGCAGGGGGCGGTTGGGGCTGAGGATGGCGGTGGCAGCGGGCCTGGCGCGGCTGCCCGCGGTGTGCAACCAGCGGCTGGCGGAGCTCCTGCGGCAGGTGGACGATACCGACCTGGTGTGGCTGGAAGAGATCCGCGAGGAGGCGGCCAGGATGTTCGGCAGGTAACCGTTCCCCCGCCGCGCTCCCCTCCCCTCCGCGCCGAGCCGACAGCCGCGCGCTGAGCTCTGCCCCCACCCGCAGCCACTACAGCGATCAGCCGGAGCTGATGCCCAAGACGCCGTCGCAGAAGAACCGGAAGAGGAGGAAGCGGCCGTCCGCGCTACGGGGCGAGAGCTTGGAGCTGGGCAGGAGAAGGTAGGCCGCGGGCCCGGCTGTGAGGCGGGGCGTCCTGTCGCGGGGCCCTCGTGCTGCGGGCCGTTCTGAGAGCTGGGAGAGTGGGGGTCCCGCTGCGGCAGCCCCCGCCGCGCTGCTGTTAAAGGCCTGGCTGTGCGCTGTCTCGGGGCATTCGTAGCCTAGCGGCTTGAGCGCGCCATAGCACGCAGGTGCCTAGATGAAAGCGTACCCTGTCTGTGAGCTGTTAATTGGTGCTCGCGGCCGTTTTATATCTCCTGTTTGCTTTATAGTCCATAAATAACGCTTTCTGATCTGCCAGGGGGCTGTTTCCATGGTTCTGGGCTGTTGCTGAATCCAGCTCTATGCTAACGTGCCATCTCTGTTGTTAGATTATCTAGAAAGAGGACTAACAACCTCAAAGCAGTGTCCTCCAAGCGATATTCTCAGCGACTCCAAAATAAAGAAGACACAGGACCACTCAGCACCGAGGCCCAAGAACTCTCAAGCCAAACTGTCTCCCGGCAGTTGACAAGATCCCAAGTTGCAGCGCCTGCTGACTGCTCAGAGGTTCTTCCTGAACATCTTGGAGAAAGGGTAGTTCCCGTAGTAGAAATCAGTGTCTGTGATCGCATTAGTGCTGAGTTTCAGTTCCAGAAGCGTGCATCTGAACCAGCAGAGAACCACTCCACAAGCCTCCCCCTGAGCTCAGCTGACAAGTCTCCCAAGGAGAGCAGTGCTGCAGAATCACAGCCTTTGCCTCCTGCATCTGAGCTCATAGTCCCTCATACCCCTGAGGCTAAAGGCGCAGGAAAGAACAAGAGTGCATTTAAGAAGACAGCAAATGCAGCTGATACTACAGTTGTTTTAAGTGAAGAGCCTGCGCTGGAAGAGGTAGACGACTCTGCACAGGTGCAAAAGTGTAATGAGAGGGATGATAAAGAACCTTCTCAGCGTACAACAGATAGCCCAGAAACTCCTACAGGCTCTAGGCTAAGCCGTCGCTCTGTGCGCAGAAGCTTGATGGGCAAACCTTCCACGATTCGTAGAACCTCACTGGCAGAGAAATACTCGCTAGCCCGTAAGAGGGAAAGCACTATTCGGAAATCTATTGCCAGGACAGTGATCAAGCGTAAGGCGCCCCAAAAGCTATCTGTGTCCTCCAGTTCTGTGAATGGTAAGTTTGAACGTCACTGGATACATGCTTTGCACTGTTTTTGCTCATTTTGTCAGTGTATTACTTGCATGAGACCGTGGGTCTGGTGTTAGCAATGGGCAGGAATCTACACAGTGGCCAGTCACCCTGTGTGATCGGGTTCTGTGCCTGGAAAAGTTAATAGTGATACATAGAGGTGAGCCAACCTAGAGAACGGAGAATCAAAAGTACTGTGTGAGCTCGACCCTCAGCTGAACGAGATACGGTTGGCTACTTGGAATAATGCAAGAGAGGTGATCGGTCAATGGCTGTTCTTATTGCTAACTCCTTGCAGTATCTTGTACAATCATATACAGCTTCTGAAGAAAGATGATGATAGTGGAGCTAGTTCTTTAGTTTAGGTGCAGCAGCTTAGACAGATCTTAGATCTTTCTGGCTTAGACAAGCTTCAATTAAACAGTGTTCTAACTGACTTTCTGGATACCTCTGTGAATGGAGGAGCCCATGTAACTGTTAACTAATAGGTTACAGCCTACAAATTCAGCATTGTAATTCGTGTGAGACAACATTCTTAACATCTGAGTTTCTGTGGTGACAGCTGGCAAAGTTAAAGTGGCATCTGGCAAATGGGGTTTGTTGTTGCTAGTAGTCCTTTAGGAGGAGTATGGACTCTGTCTTGTTTTCAAGAAAACTAGGTAGCTATTGTGAATTAACTGATTTTTAGAAATAATCTGGCTGCCTCTTCTGGAGCCCCTCCTTTGAGAAGGAAATTTTGAGACTGATCTTTGTAAATTAATTAAAACCATCTTATAAGCTTAGTTTGCAATACATGTGGGTTTCTGTGAAGGATGAACACCTGCTTGCAAAACAAGTCCTTGCAAAAACAGTGTAAACTACCAGGGTCAGCTCTTTCTACAAGACAAGATCATTTCCCTTAAAACTGTCCGAATACTTTGTTCCATCCCAGGATCATTCTTTAGTCAGGGGCCTTTAGGTCCCTGACACAGTAACTTTGAAGGGACAGCGAAGCAGCTTTTTCTCCCCAGTTTAAATCATTGGTCTGTGTTGTCTGGTCTGGATTACCTGGGAACCTTAAAGGGGACTTCATTTCTTTCCTCTGCACTGTTTGACTTGACTTTGAGAAACAGGTGCTTCAGGCAGCTCCACATGAGCAGAGTTTAATGTCTGACCACACTGCATAGGTATTAATTGACTGCATGGTGTCCGCTGTGTCTCCAATGGATTGGGTCTTGTGTATACAGCACGTATTTGCGTTTCCTTTGATAACATCAGGAGTGGAAATTCAGGAGCAGACTTCATACTTGTGCAATGTCTGTCTGCATTTACCCCCCACAGTCTGAGGCGGCATATCCATCGTATTAATTATTAACAGCAGCTTCCAGCCTGTGTTGGTGCTTAAAAGCTAGCTACCACTGAGCTAGCTGGAATGCTTAGCAGGGAGCAGCACTGTGACTGTAAATAATGCTGGTTTCAACTATTGCTAGTATCTGAACGAAGCCCTGAAAGAAGAATCTGGGCCCAAGCCTAGCCACTCTTAATGTAAGCACACTGAATATCACTTTTAACTCATCTGCAATTGAAAACAACTGTTTTCTTATATTAAAATTGCAGGCAATGTTTTTTTTTCTAGTGCTACTTGGGTATATTAAGCAGCCCTTGCTTGTAGCGGCACGCATTTGAATTGCAGGAGATAACCCAGGAGGCTGAGCAGACAAGTCTTGAGAGAATCTTGCAGAGTCTTGGCTTGTACCTTACATTACAGTTTTGGCACCCTTTTTTCTTTTCCTCCAGGCTCAGGTTCTGAAGAGGTGCCAGAAGATGAAGAAACAGTTGTCAACACTGGGTGAGACTGCTTCCAAGATATTTTTTACCCTTAATATCATGCTTGTTTTTTTTGTTTTTTTTCCCCTCCAGTTGAATTCTTGATATAAAATGCTTGTGGATAACAAGTCATTTCATAGTTTCCTCAATGTTATTAAATGTGGCTACCTTTCTAATTCTTTTTCTAGACCTCTTCCTGTACCTCATACCCCTCCAAAGCTGGTAAGTTTTGACAAGGAGTTAAAAGCATTTCTGTTTGTGTAGATTCCCGACCAAAATATGTTGAATGTATCTCTCATGTTGCTGGGAAATCAGGGAGTTCTGACCACATACAGTCAGATTCAGACCACTTGAATAAAGAAGGCATACGGCATTCAGCTCAGCCACATGCATGACCCTATAACGTAGCTTACCTAGTTCAGACTAGAGAAATGTCTGATTCTGTTTGGATCAGAGTGTTCCAGAATCATCAAAATTAAAAACAGTGAAGTTTTTGCTCAGAAAATGAGTGCACATGACCTGAGGCTTATTTCTGTATGGTGTTACAAGCTTGGATGCTTCCCAGCCAAAGCTAGTTTGGAAAACAGCATTATCTGTCAGCTTACATAAATATATTTAAATGTATGCATTTTAGTAACGTGAATGATCGATTGCATTCAGGCATCATTTACATTGCTGGAGCAGGTCCAGAGGAGGGCCACGGAGATGATCAGAGGGCAAAAGCACTTCCCTTACAGGGACAGGCTGGAGAGCTGGGGCTCTTCATCCTGGAGGCTCTGGGGAGACCTTTTAGCAGCCTTTCAGTACCTGAAGGGGGCCTACAGGAAAGCATAGGAGGAGGGACTATTTTGAAGGGCATGTAGTTGACAGGATGAGGGAAAATGGCTTTAAACTGGAAGAGAGTAGATTTAGACTAGATACTAGGAAGAAATTCCTTACTGTGAAGGTGGTGAGACACTGGAACAGGTTGCCCAGAGAGGCTGTGGGTGCCCCCTTCCTGAAAGCATTCAAGGCCAGGCTGGATGAGGCTGTGAGCAACCTGGTCTAGAGAGAGGTGTCCCTGCCTATAGCGGGGGGGCTGGAACTAGAACTTAAAGCTCCCTTCCAACCCAAAACATTCTATGATTCTGAGCACTGAATTCAGTCTTTGGTATTGCTGGCATTCAGAGCGGAGGCCTGCTTTCTGTTTGTGGTTTCTTAGCCCTTTGCTAGAGATAGATTTTTATGAAAATTCAATCCTGGATTCGTATCAGACTGTTAAATAAACTTCTTATAATTCAGAAAAGATTCTGCAGTTGGGCAGAGTTGGTACACTACTGCTATTTCTGTATTTTTAAAGCTCTTCTGACCTTTTCGCTAGTCCCACAGGTTACTGAAAGGTTGTCAGTTTGTCTTAAGACAACCACAGAAATTTGTAAATATCATTCAGGTCGAAACACATCCCTCCACAGTTCTCACTGCCCTTATGAGGAAGAAATCCCAGGATTATGTCAGTGTTTTGTTGAGAATCATTTTCAGTAGGCAAAGGCTGAATTAATGGAGTGGAGCTCTGTGGCATTAGAACTTCTGTAAGCAAGGATAGGCTTACACATGCTTTTATGCATGTGCTTTTCAGTAGATCTGCAAAAGTTCAAGTAAATTCAGTTCTTGTAGTGCCTGTGGATTTTAGCTTGACTGAATTTCAGTTGTGGAAAAGGTTAAAGTGGAAATATTAAGAACTAAAAGGTAGATTTGAGGGGTGGAATTAATGTTTGTATTGCTAGCCAGAGCGCAGATTTCAAAGGCCATTGCCTGTTCTCACAGACACGTTACGCCATTATCACAACAGAAGTAAATGTGTATCTGTTACACCAAGGAAGGCAAACAGCATTGTGTATCGTATTCATAATGGGAATACATAAATCAAGGAAATGAGCTGTTTGCTTTTGCTATTTTAATCTTTCAGCATTGCTAAGTAGAATAAGCATTGTCTGATTCTTTGCCAGAACTCCAGCGAGCATAAACAGATTTCAAACTGGGAATGCTTTTGTCCTTAATAGACTGAGTTTGTTCAGTTTAAGTAGTCAATACCCCACTGCTGATATTCATGCTGTGCATTGACATCTGTGCTTCTACTGATGACATCAAGAAATTTTCCAAGATGGTGTCCCAAGCTATTTTTTCCACAGCTGGTGGTTAGGACTTCGCTCTGGGTGCTGGTACCAATACTTCGTAGTAGTACTGTACTCCCTGGTTATATTACAGGCAGGGTCTGTGCCAGTATGACATGATTTCAGGGTCCGGGAAGGGCAATGAAGCCGGTGAGGGGACCAGAGCATGAGTCATATATAAGGAGCAGCTGAGGCAACTGGGATTGTTTAGTCTGGAGAAGAGAATGTTCAGGGGAGGCCTTATTGCCCTCCACAACAACCTGACAGGAGGTTGTGGTGAGGTAGGCATTGGCCTCTTCTCCCCGGTAGCTAGCAATAGGATGAGAGGGAAGGGCCTCAAGATGCCCGAGGGGAGGCTTAGGTTGGATATCAGGAAAAACTTCTCTGAAAGATTGGTGAGGCACTGGCACAGGCTGCCCAGGAAGGTGGTTGTGTGTCACTGTCCGTGGTGGTGTTCAAGAAATGTGTAGGTGTGGTACTAAGTGACATGGGTTAGTGGGCAACATTGGTGGTAGGTGGACGTTTGGACTAGATAGATGATCTTAGAGGTCTTCTCCAACCTTAATGATTCTGTGATTCTATGAATAGTTGGCTGTTCCTGTGCAAGAATTGCATTGAAACCCATTTGTTTTTCCTACAGGATTTCCAAGGCCTGCGGATGTCACTTCGCTCTCAGACTGTCAACAGAAATGAACAACAGCAGGAGACGAGCAACAACGGTAACTTTCCCTGCAGGATTTTCCCTGCTTTCCCTGGCAGGATTTTAAATAGTTATGACTTTGGGAGACTGGGAAGTTTGAAAGACTGGCTAGTCAATTTGAAAGCCCAATTTGGAAGACAAGGATTTGTTTCAAGAGATTAACAGTTAGGAAGCTCTGTGCTGGACTTGTCATTTTCCACCCTGGGAAGTGCATGGAAATGGCCTGTGATGTGATGAAGATATAAGGTTATGTGTTCTCAGGTTGAGGGAGAACCTTTATTTTATATTTCTAGGTTTGTGTGACACTGTGTGGTTATTTTTGAAAGCAGGCAAGTCCTGCTACGTGTAATGCCTGGCAGGTGGGTTTTTTTTCTTCCTGTTTTGCTGGGAGAGAGCTGTTAAATCTGTTGTCTGCTTTCAAAGCTGTCTTGGAAGGGATTTTTTGGCCAAAACTAACTGTTTAATGCTTTTTTCTTTCAGAATGTGACTTAAGTAAGAGTGAGAAGACCCAGGAACCACCCCAAAGTGCCAGGTATATTCATAGAATCATTTAGATTGGAAGGTGCCTGTGGCGATCTGTAATCCAGTCTCTTGTTCAAAATAAGTTCAACACAGAAACACTGTTAAATGGTGTAGTGGAAATGCTAAGTCATGGCCTGAAGCAGTGATTGAGCACCTGGTGGGGCCAACCCAAGGGAGCTCAGGTGCACGCAATGCCCCTGAGTGACTAGAGGAGGTGGAGCCAGGATCCACCCCTTCACAGACCTCATTTAAGGGTTGGCAGTGGAGGCAAGGGGATCTCATCTGCAGATCCCTGCCTACCTGAGGGCCTTATAAGCCTTCTGAAGGTAAGCAGTTTCTTTGTCTTATTTCTGTGCCTGCTGCTGTGACATATGAGTGGATTCTCCCTCACTGTGCCCTGGGACCTTGCTGCTCTCTTGTCTGATGGTACTTTCCATTGCATTACGAATGGCTTCAGTGACTTGTGACTGCGAAACTTCTGCAGTAAGTTTTCTGTCCCTACAAAAAGATGATTTATTTTTTTTTTATCTCCTATCACATCAGGAATTTTTACTGGGTAACTATTTGAATGTACACCACCTTTTAACCTAGGATAGTTTGTTGACTTTTAAAAACTTGCATTTGAGACAAACAGGTGTTTGCAGCGTGTGATAAGTTGCATTTTTTCTCCCAGGAGAAAGACAAGTTACAAAAGAGCTGTGGATCAACGCTATGACACTCAGCAAGCAGAAGATGGAGGGCTTTCTCCTCCTAGAAAAAAGACTCCATCTCCTCCATGTCCAGCTAGCAAAGTAAGATCCTTATAACCCTGATGTACTTCAGCAGGAACTGTTTCCTTCTGAGACCCCTGTGCATAATCTTTGTCATTATTCTCTTAGGTTGTACGTCCTTTCAAAACATTTTTGCACACTGTGCAGAAGAATCAGCTCCTAATGACCCCGACCTCTGTGGGGAGAAATGGAGTAATAAAGTCTTTTATCAAGTACAACACTCCTCTCCAACAGAATCCCAAGGTAAGACACGACTGTCATAAGCTACTAGAAGATGGTCTAAAGAGTGTCTAGGTTAAAGCACAGATGCAAAACAAAATTTTCCACCCATGTTAAACTAAGGAACAATTTCAAGCTTCCTGTTTAGATAAACTAAGTAAACTTCTGAGTAGTCAACTTCCTGAAGATTTCTAACTCAGACTTTAATCTTCATTTCTATAGCACTTCTCTGTGGTTTTAGCAACTAACAGGGGAAGAGAAAGAAGTTTTCATTTCCCAGTTATTTCCAAGAGGATTTTGAATACTGCAGTTTCAGCGTATATAATCGAAGCCTGCAGATCCTAAGTTTCATTTCTAGGACTCTTCTAATGAGTGAGATCTTAGCTAGTCCCTCTTAAATCTAAGCTGCTGATATTCTGAGGTTTATCAAATCTCTGGAGCACTTTGTAGGAAGAAACATGAGCCTATCCTGAATCAAAGACTGCTGTGTCAGCAAGACAAGTATGCTGGTATCTATGCAAGATATAGCACAAATATCAAGGGAGTGTAATTGTAGCAGCCAGCTATTAGCAGAGATGGATTGCGTGCCTTTCCTGTTTGCGGGTGGATGCTGTGCATTACCACTGTGAAGCTTACAGCATCAGTAGCAAAAGCTCCTGCATGCCAAACAGAGAAGGATTTTGAGTGGACTTGAGAAGTTCTGATTCTCCATTTTCAGATGGAGTTGATTTTCTGGGTTGTATTTACGTAGAACTGTTTGGACACTGGCAGTATCAGCGAGGACAGGAGCGTAGCTTCAGTGATGCACTTAGAGATGAGCTAGAAACTAGCATGGCAAGCATAGATTGCTCCGACTACTTATACTCAATAACCTGCCTCCAAAGTAAGGTAGTTCTAGGGCTTGTTCTCTCTCTCAGGAAAGCTGGAGAGGGAGAGGAGGACATACTGCAGAAACTGATTTTCTTGTGCCTATCTTATATCTTGGCAACCTAACATCTAAACTTCCATGTGTTGCTTAAAGCTGTCAAGGCTGCGATGCTTAGAGAGTGTTGTATCAGAAGCCTATTGTTAGGAAGTAGTAAAATATTCAACCTTTTATCTCACTAGTGTTCCTACTGACATTAGTGTTTGTACTGGCAAAGGAGCTGATGTGATCAGAACGGTCTTCCTAGTGCTGCTGTGATTTCACTGGAAGTTTTATTTCAGGTTTTGTTCCAGTGCAGGCAGCTTCCCCCCTTAGGGCTTTTTCCATATGGGGGCTAAACATAACTAAGTAACACAAGAACAGTAAGATACAATTGTCAATTTTAAATTCATCTGTTGGAGACTAATAACTACCAGCCTCAACATGGAGCTCAGCATAAAGTAATCACTTGAATATTTCACCCTGCTTATCAGTGCGGTACTTGAACTGAGGCTAGAGGTGTGATAATGAGGCATTTGCAGTATACAGTCTGGTGTTTATCTTAATGTTTTTGCTATGACTGTAGTGGTGGTTGGCTCTTGTAATTGACAGTACACTTCAGGTTGAGTTAGCTGGATTGTTTGGTAAAATGGGAAAAATGCCCTGTATTTCTGGGTAGGTGATGTATGGAGCCAACTGAGCTGTAAACATGGTTGCAAACAAGCTGCAAGCCCTCTGTTTAAATGGTGGTGGTTTACCAAGAGATAAAGCTTTGTGGGAAGCAAAGAAGCCAGTGGGAGCTCTGAGCTAAGTAAGCAATGTATTTCCTAGAGTACCATCTGTCCCCATGGCTCACTGCAGGAAGTTAATATTATTGCCAAGCATTAGCACTGCTTTTTTGGTTCTCTTTACCAGATAAATCACAGTGTTGTCTGTCTGCAAACTCTGTAAAAGCTGTCTGGACATTAAGAGCTGATGCTTCTGTTTTAACTTCTCAGCTTCTTCTCATGCTCTCAAGGATTAACACTATTGCATTGTGTCCATTGCATCTGCCCCAAGACGTCCATGACCACAGTCTACCTGAGGTCTGCTTAAGGCTTATTACCATCCCATGGTTGTGGTTGCAGCTGCATTTCCATGGTGTTATCTCTGGGTCCTTACCTTAATAATCTGGGTAGGCGAAGGTGGAAAGAAGCTCTGTCATATGGTACAGTCACATTTCAATTCATCTTAGGAAAAGGAGAGACAAAAACTGCAGGCTCTGAGAAAGAAGGAAGAGGCTGAGCAGTTGAGAAAACAAAAGGTGGAGGAAGAAAAGAAACGGCGACTAGAAGAAGCGAAGTTGTGAGTATAAGCGTTCTGTCTCGTCTGGACTGTTTTCTCTGGGCCTGTTGTGCCCTGTATTGAGGCCGTTTATCTTGCAGATCCCATGTATGCAGCAAAAATGGTTTGCTCTCACTGTAAAAACAGTATTGGATCTCATAGTATCTATCCAAAATGCTACTAAGAAACTTTTCTAGCTGACTGCTTCTTCAGCTTTTTGCTTCAAGTTCTCTGCCTTAGATGGAGCTTAAAAATACTGCCAGTTTTTAAACAGCTTGATTGATTGTAACGCAGCCCTAGATGTGTGTCTGCTTTATATTTGAGTCTTTTTGAGGTCTATGGTAGGAACTCATCTAGCTGGGCTACACTGACAGGGTTGGGCTGTGTCCTGCAGGAGGCGTGAAGAACGCCTGCGTAAGGTGCTGCAGGCTCGGGAACGGGCAGAGCAATTGGAGGAAGAGAGGAAAAGGCGCATTGAGCAGAAGATAGCTCTGTTTGATGAGAAGACAGAGAAGGTAAGGAGCATCCTACTCAGAGCTTACTGGTGAGAATAATCAAGCTATTGAAGCAGACGATGCTATGGGAGCGTGCCTTCCAGAGAAGGCTGCTGAAATTCAAAGAACGGCCATTTGAATAAAGATGTTTCCAGAAACATTGCACTTAGTGATACTCAGTGACTCCCTTTTTCTTGGATACAGCAAATGGCAGATATAACTCTAGAAAGTAAAGTTTTGAAATTAAATGTGGTTTAATAGGCTTTATTAGATGGATAGGAAAACAACTTCAAATAGATAAAGCCAGCCTAATCATTTTATCTATTTGAAGTTGTTCTCTGATCTGATTAATATGATGATGTAAAAATAAGCATACTTCCTCCACATCCTTTCTTGTATCTGAGATCCTCAGATGGTTTACGTATGTGACCATAACAGTCCGTTGTCTGCTTTCAGTATTTCCATCTGCCTTATTTCATGCTTATTAGAATAAATTCTTAGGGCTTTTGTAGTATTAGATTTTTACTTCCAGAATAGAATTATATCTTCCTGCACAGATGCAGAAGTAGATGAAGTTGTGAATGCCCTCTCCCTGGAAGCATTCAAGGCCAGGCTGGATGGGGCTTTGAGCAGCCTGGTCTAGAGGGAGGTGTCCCTGCCTATAGCAGGGGGGGTTGGAACTAGATGATCTTAAAGGTCCCTTCCAACCCAAACCGTTCTATGATTCTAAGAAGATAATTTCCCTAAATATTACCTTTTAAAATAAAGCACAGATCTCGTTGACTCCTAGTGGCAAAAAAGGGAAGTCTCTTTCATAAGAGGGTGGGAGCTTTGTATTTTTAAGACATACTGCCACAGTAATTCACATACACATAACGCTGTCCAATCTGAAACTTAAGCGTTCATCTAGCTGTGCGTGTGTTTTAGGTGCGGGAAGAAAGACTGGCAGAAGAGAAGATCAAAAAGAGAGCAGCTGCCAAGAAAATGGAAGAAGCAGAGGCCCGGCGCAGGCAGGATGAAGAGGCCAGAAAACAAAAAGCACTGCAGCAGGTTTGTGCTGGAGCCCATCTTATTGTCCTGCATGCAGTTAAAATGGCTGCAGTTTGTTGTGCTCTTTGTAAGCAAGGAATGCAGCAGGAACGCTGAGATGAACCAACTGAGTGAAAATTGAGGTGAAGAGGCTGTTTGTCCTCAAAGCTCTCTGCGGCACTGTGCTTCTTCCAGTACTATGCTGTGAGCTGCCCGTGGTGTTTGTAACCTGCATTTCTTTGCAGTTCTAGACAGATTCTTACTGAAGACCTTCATTTATAAATTAGCAAGTATTAAATTCCTCAGTTAACCTTGTCTATTAGAGTGTGGTGGCTATTGGGCCATTTAGGATACGTGGTGGTAGAGAAAGGACAGTGTTGAAATAGATGAAATGCACGAAGGCACTGGGGCTGCAGCTCTTTGTGTTTCATTGCTGTGTTGCGATATATGCCAAAAACTTCGGTCAAGTGAGGTGATCCTGAGTCTCTGTTCTGGAGCCTGTTCTTGTACAACGGGGAGTAAGTAGTTGCCTTCTGCTTAACAGGAGGAGGAGGAACGTCGGCACAAAGAGCTAATGCAGAAGAAGAAAGAAGAGGAGCAGGAACGTGCCAGGAAAATTGCTGAGCAGAGGCAGGCAGAACAGGAGAGAGAAAAACAGCTGGCTGCAGAGAGAGAGCTGGAGAGGAAGAAGGAGCAGGAGAGGATTCAGGCAGAAAAGTAAGACAGTATCTATTTCTGTACCAAATCCTGTGCCGAGCCTTTTAAAAGCAACAGAAATGCAGGGTGCTAGTGAAAGGCCTAGGCACTGAGGAGCTATTTTGCACTGGGCACTTCTGACAATTGTGGGTTACTTCACTGTGTTGTGAAGTAGTTCTGAGCAACTCAGTGTAGAAGTACCCTGAATAGCTGGGGTTTGCAGCAGTCTCTGCGCATGGCAAGATACCCATTTATAGTTTTGAGCGTAATGGTTCGTTGCCTTGGTTCTCAGGCAACGTGAACAGCAAGAGAAGGCAGCTCGCCTGCAGAAGGAAGTATTGGCTGCTAAAGAACAGCTCCAGAAGGAGACGGAGATGGAGAGAAAAGAAGTAAGTAGATGTGGCTCTGACTTCAGTAGCCACGTATTGTTTGGAGCAGTTGGGCTATGAAGTTAAGAACCCTGATGAGTGAACTACTGTGCTTCTGATCTTGTGATAACCTAAAGTGCTTTTGGTCCAGTCACTTCTCTGTCCGTTTCATTATGGACAGAAGGTGTGCTTGTTGTCTGGATATCTGTACTTTCTTCTTATTCTGCTGCTAACACATACTGAAGTTTTTGGCTCTCATTCTTTGCCCACGTGTGCTGTACTTTGCTTGATATCAAATAATCCCAGATTTTTTCAGAAACAACATCCCAATTTCAAGTTTTACACTTTCAGACCAAACAGAAGTACAGACTGTAGAGTTTATGAGGTTATTTTCTGCAACAGTAATTCTGACAGATTACCTAAACAAGCATCTTTGTTCATGGTTCATCGTTCACTGACAGCAGATATCCTACTACCTTCAAGGAGCTGAATTCCTTAGTGCCGATTCCTATGTACCCAGGAAGGTTCTCACCCTGTCAGTTAGCCTCATGAAGGTGGTAAACCCCATGTACAACTTGTCTAAGACTAGGTGGGATTTATCCCACCCAGTACTATTTGAGTTAGCAGCCTCTTTGTTTCCTTTACATCCAGTAGGAAGGAGTAAGAACATGTAAGGTCAGAATCTTTTGGCTTGTTCTGGATGGGATCTTTAGATTTTTTTTTTTTTTTGTATGTCAAAATTGTGAATCCTTGAGTTAACTCCATAGGTTAGTTAATAAGGTAAACTTAAATTCCCTTTTGACATCGGCTTGCCAGAAGGAAGAGCAGTTGCTAGCAGAGATGAAGAGGCAGGAGCAAGAACGGAAGAAACTCCCAGAAGAACAAAAGGCTAAAGATGTAGCCCAAACACAGCACCTAGAAAACAAAGAGGTAACTGCGCTCTGGCGAAGTTTCTTTAAGGGATCGCATCGGAGATCTTTGATTCCAGCACTGGCATGCTGTTACTATGAGCAAGAGTACCCCCTTTTTTTTTTAATTCCCTTTAGTAATGAAGGGATGCTGTAGACTTTTTCCTTACCTGAGGTCAGCTCCTGGTGGCCTTGAGTACTTAAATGGCTTTGGGGTACTGAAAAGGAGGGAAGGGAAGCAGCGAGTATTTGCTAAGGTTTTTCAGAAATAAAAATAATAATAAAAATCAGAATAAGGCAGTGGCTGTTAAAGTTACCTTGCCTTCTCTAAACTTGCTTAAAATACTGAATCTTAGAGGCAGCAAATGGTTGTATTTAAGCTCAAAACTGGAACCAGCCACAGGATGGCAGCAGAGTGTGTGGAATACTATTGCATTTGTGCTGCACTACCAGTGGAATGTAGTTGGAGATGTTGGAGATGAATGTACACCGTGAACATGAAAGACAAATAAATACATGGATCTTTATCTCCTCCCAAAGCTACATAATTTAATCCTTAAATGCAAAATGAACAAAATGTAAACTAACCATAATGTATATGGAGCCATGAAAAAATCATGTTGTAGGGAGCAAAACTGTTTCTAGCTCCCTAGGGATGCTTGTCTCTCATTAAAAACTGACTTAAGTTTCATGGTTGGAATTTGCTGTTTCAAGTTTTTTTTCACTACTTGCATTTCTCTGTCTTATTGTTCCCATCAAAATTATAATACAGTTTATTCTGAGATGTGCATTGTCTGTATGAGATCTTGTGTAATAATATTAAACAACTGGGTGTTAAGTTGCAAAGTACTTACAGGACATCACTTAGCTCTAGCTTTGAGGACGTGACAACTCTATTTAAAGTGCCTTATTTTGAAGGAAACTGCTGTATCTGTATTAGGATGAGTGTATTGCCAGCTTACCCACGTCATAATTAGCCAATTAAGTGGCCTAATTAAACAAGAGAAGGCAGTGCAAAGTCAAAATGGGGTCAAAACTTCATAATTTGGGTAAAGTTCTTTGACCAAACATCAGAATTGCCAAATTTTAGGTTTCAGAATTACACGGTACAGCAAGAGGGAATCTCAAGATACTGTAAGCTACAAGCATCTCATTACAACTTGGAAGTGTAGCAATACTACTGCATCTAACATCTGCTAATATGTTCATCTTCTAGAATTCACCTGCCTGCAATTCATACCAGATGACTCCACAGTACCATAAAGATCCAAAGCCCCCCAAGATAAATCCAAATAACTATGGAATGGATCTGAACAGTGATGACTCCACTGATGATGAAAGCCAGCCTCGCAAACCCATCCCTGCCTGGGCCAGCGGTATGTGTTAGCAGGTTAAAACCTGTCCCGAAAGCCTCCAGCCATCCCTGGTGCAGCTTTGTTCCAGTGGGTAATGGTGGTTATAAGATTTAGCCTCTTGTGTTGTGCCAACTGGGGGCTTCATGGAGCAGCACTGGGGGAATAACGCTCTTTTAAACCACCTTAACACTGCTGCTAGTGTCATTTTGCCAGTCTGAGTGGAAGAATTGAGAATTGCTGCTCTGGCCTTGAAGTGCGCTTGACTGTGCGGTCTGCAGAAGCTGGCTGTTGTCCTGCTTCTGAAATACTTTTATTATTTCCTGATGTTCTGCCTACTGCAGGGAAACTAAGAAGTCAGTGTGGAAACTGGCTGTACCTGTAGGAAGAAAAGTTGAGAAACCTTGTCGCTTCCTGGCCGGAACTTAGTACGTTCTCTCCCACCAAGGGACCTGTGCTGAAGCTTTAGGCATAATCAAAGTGCTTTAAAATGTCAAATGTTACAGGAGTTTCTCATGTTGCAATATTTGGGTGATTAGAAACAAAGGGAGCAGGGACACATGGCATACAAACAGTCTACACAGCAATTTTAATGACAAAAGGTAATGATAACTCTACTCTTTTGTTTCTCCAGGGAATCAGCTTAGCCAAGCAGTAATCCGCCAGTACTACAACCCTCCCAATGTTGATGCACTCTTTGGGACGATCGTAAGCCCCAAGTTGGAAGACATCTTTTACAAAAGCAAACCGCGCTACTTCAAGCGCACCAGCTCTGCGGTGTGGAACTCCCCACCGTTTCCAGGTGCCAAATCGGTTCTAGGTTTGCCATACAGCCTGAAAAAGTACTGAGGTGGACAGTAGCTGTCTCCTGTGGAACAATAATATGCATTTTTGTCTCTCTAGGTGAGAAGAGAGTTATTATTCAGTACCTCTACATGTCTAGGCACAAGCATTGAATAAATGTCAGCTCTGACTGGGTCTCTTGCATTTTCTATTTTGGAGGCTTGTTTTCTTGCCGTTGAGCAAAGTTGCAGGCTTTGGGGAGATCTTGCTTCTGAACGGTGCATCTCCTTTTTCCTTCAGCTTTAAGTTGGCAGAGATTTAGACTTATAGGTTGTGAGAATGCGTCATCTAAAGCAAATGTGATTGTTGTCTTCAGCCAAGCAGGCCTGACAGCTGACGCATGCAGTAGAGAAAGGTGTGTCAGTACTGCTCCTGCCTCTCTGTGGCTGAAGCCAGAGTATTGTACAGCTAACGACCACTACACGCATCTTGAGTCAAGTCCAAAACGCTGCTGATGTCCATAAGAATAAAGATATTAGCAGCCATGGTCTTCACCTCTTGCAAATTGCGAAATAATTTGGTTTGGTTTTCATTAGTATGCTCTATGTCAACACCAAATGCATTTGTGTGCGTAAGCTATATTGATGATGTTCCTGCAGTTTGGGAGGAAATATCCTGAGGATTTTAATGACCTTTCTTCTGTTGCTGGAGAGAGATGTGACCCTGGAGTTAACCATGTCTCTAGGAATACCCAGAATAGCATAAGTAATCTTTGTACTTCTAGCTGTCTGTCAGATAAATTACACAAAGGTTCTGATATCTTTTTTTTCTCTAATTTAATTTCCATGTTTGTGGCAGATTGGATTAAAAGGATGGTTTTTATTTAGCTTTAATCCTTGTCTTGCTCCTTTCTCCCCTTAGGTATTTCACTTACTCAGCATCAAAGCTGGTTTTATTTTTAGGCCTTCACTTTGCACTTCTTGCTCAGTAAAGCAGTGTCAAAACAGTTTCCTCATAACAGCAGAATATGAGCTCAGAATTTCAGCTCTAAGATCGCTTGGTGTTCTAGTCTACAAGTTTCTGTACAGAGAGAACAGAAGTCCCAGGAGGGCAGTGACATTTTTCAAGGAAACAGTTACATTAATTTCTATAGGTTGCTGTGGAAGTCTGTCTTCTGCAAAGTAAGCAAAATATGATTCTTACCTCAGAATCATCTTTTCGGGGGGCTTGATTTGTTTTAAAGATGGGTGAGTATTCATGGCTGCAGCCTCAGTCAGTAGACTGAGAACACTGTACATACAGCTTGGTTGCTTAAAAAAAAAAGCTATGGAGATTATGTAACACGTAAGGGGAACCGCGTATTTCCTTGTGCATTGACTGTTTTTCAAATAAATACCTTTACAATACGTGGTTTTATACTTATAACATCCATCCGTTTTGTATTTGCTATTGATGAGTGTGTTCTGTGAGATGACTGTGCTTTGATAAACGTTCAGTAGATTGAGTTGTGTACTGTGATCTCAGAATGAGGAACACTTGCTGAAATGACAAAAAGTTGAATGCTGTCTTAATGTCTGACAGTTTGATAGAGCTGAAGTTGTCTCTGGTTCTTGTCTGGACTCATCATGGCTTTTTATGAAAAAAATGTACAGTATTTTGGAGCCTGTCCTTCTGGGTTGTATTTTACACTGTTTTCTTGAGATAAATGTGTGTTGTCTGTGAAGAAATTCCTCATACAGCAGGAGAGATTCATGCTTTGATAAACCTGCAGAATTTGCCGAACAGTCTACTGTCGTTTTGTTTCTGGGAAGTGGAAAGAAGACTGGTTTGATGATGGATTCCCAGGAATACGTTCCTGTAATTCACAACAATATATCCCTCTCTATATGTTCGGAATTGCTATTACCACATGGAGCAGGAACTTTAGCCACAATATTCAACCACAGTGCTAGCATTTAAAAACAAGCAAAAACCCCACAAGTAGAAATTCTAGGCAATTACAACCTGAAGATTTTAAGACAGCTATTTTGGCTCTTGATTTCAGGTATTTTTCTTAGTTGTGATTCCTGCTTGCTCAGGCAGTATTTCCTGAGCTCCAAGTGCACGTGTTTTATGGTGCTGTCTGGTTCTAGGATCGCACGGGATCCAGAGATGAGCTTCCCTTGGAGGCAGTGCTCTTGGTGAACATCCTTCCTGTGCTCTGAATTCAGTAAATACTATACAGACATATTTGTGAAGTGAAGACAGTCATTTAAAAAAAAAAGCAAAGTTATTTCTGTTATTTCTTCCAATTCTTGGTTACGTGCAGATCTTTTTTTTTCCTTCCTCTATCAATTCTTGTGTTCTGTTGTCCTGATTTTATGTAACAGCTTAATACAATCAGAGATGGCAGAATGGCCGTGTCTACCTACCCTGTCCCTGCAGCTGGGGACCAGCAGGTATCCAGGGAAGTGTAAGCATGAAATGAGTGAACTTGGCTGTCAGTGATTTGCAATGCTTTATTCGATTGAAAGGAAAAAGGAAGGGGAAGGTGGGGGCAGAATCAGCTGTCTACTGTCTGTTCTTGTAGACTGGTATTATTCCCTTGGAGTGAGTTGCAGAAAATACCTGGATCCTATGATGTAAAACAGGATTACTGCAGCATTGTAAGCCTGTGATCCTGTAAGTTTGTAGAGGCAGGTAAGTCTCATCTGTGGAGAGGATTACACAGAAGATGTAATACAGGAAGGGTAAGGTGATACTCTCCATCACAGAACTGAGGCTCATGATTTTAGGACAATGTCAGCCTAAATCTAAGGAATGTAAGTGCCCTTGAGATACTGGAAAATTTCCCGTTACTTATCAGTTTATTACTCGTCTCTGGCAAATCCAAAAAGAGTGGGTGGGGCAGCTGTTAATGTTCTTTCCAGCCACGTTGAGTGTTACAGACACATTTGTGAACAAGGAATACTGGCAATTCAAAAAGCCAAACAAAAAGTTGAGAAAGCAAACTCTTGGCAAAGAGAAAAGTCACTTCCAGTCTTCATGGACCACTTAAGCTTAGTAAGAATGATAGTATCTGTAACTGGTTTTTACCATTTTATCTTGATGATGAGATTCTGACCTTGAGAAGACCCCAAAGCAAGCACTCAAAGGATTATTACTGAGCCGTTTTATACCACCAACTTCATCAGAATTATCTGAGAGTTTTGCTTTTCTCGGATACTTCAGACTCTTCG
Organism: Pavo muticus; assembly: GCA_016647715.1. Lineage (NCBI taxonomy): Eukaryota > Metazoa > Chordata > Aves > Galliformes > Phasianidae > Pavo > Pavo muticus. The sequence goes on along the minus strand of JACDJE010002434.1, from coordinate 1,238,289 downwards.
TTGAAGGTAAGCAGCGTGTGACTTCTTGCAAACTTCTACAAGTAAGTAGAGAAAGTAGCTAGCTCTTCTGAGATAAGCGATTGTGGTTCAGTTTTGCTTAGAACAACTGAGTGGAGGGGAAGGAGAGGGGGTTTTACCTTTCTTGCCTTATTTTTTGCCATATCTGCTCAGCAGTACAGGACTGGTTTAGAAATAGGAACCAGGACCTCTCAGTACAGTTTCAAGATAACACTGACATGTCAAAGCACTTATTTCATGTCTGTTTACAGGTGGGATCCTGAGCCAGGAGCCATACCTCGTTCCCATTTAGGTTCAGAGGTGCTGAAAAGCCAAGTTTAAGGAGTTAGCACTACTCAAAATCACTTCTGGGTGTGTATGAGAGCTTGGTGTCCCAGCCAAAGCCTTACCCTTTCCCTCTGCCTCTTTACTTTTAGTATTTACTCTGGCATTCCCCTTCCTATATTAAATATCTGAATATGCTTTCTCCTTAAAATAAATCTGGTTGTGTGTTTTTTGTGGCTAATGCTTTTCTTGGCCTCCCCTTTGTAGGAGGAGGGGCTGACTAAGGAGAATGGCTCTGTCCAGTGTAGCCCACTACCTCCTGGGTACAAAAACAGCAGCTGGTGGCCAAACTTGAAGAGATCACAACTGTGGAGAAAATGGAGCCGCTCTGGGAGCTGGCTGGGTAGGAAAGCTGCTGTGAAGTGTATAGCTCTCAGGAAGAGAGAGCATTGCAGCCGTGGCTATATTCTTTGAGGGGGTTGGTAGAAGTCTTGAGTGTGAAAGTATTTCCTGAAGATCTGAATGTGGACTGTCATCTTTCTGGGTTGAAATGGCAGTAGGAAGAAATGCTGTGCACTGGTGAAATCAGCATCTCTAATTTCTCCTGGTGACTCCAAGTGCCAAGAGCTTTCTCCACCTGCAGCTATCTTTTAGTGCAGGTGGCTGCCTGTCCTCTACCATACTTGTTTGCACTGCACTACAAACTGACTGCTAGAACAACAAACAAATGAACAATCCTTTTGGGGCAGGCCAAACCAAATTCTGCTATTTCTTGCCTTGAGAGTGTTGTGTTTATTGAGCCCTGTAACTTAAAATGCTTGATAAGAAGGTGGTTTTAAGTCTTTGCTTGTGTCCTGTAGGAAGTTTAAGCTTTTCTCTTACTGTGTTTTCTCCATCCCATACTGCTGCCTCAAATGGAGGCAGAGGCTCTCCTGTGTCTTTACTCTGGCCAATGACCACAGCACCCTTAAGACAAGAAAGAGCCACAAAGAGGAGTTACATATGTCACTGGGTACAACCAGACTAACTTCTAGACTTAGTTGTTGTAAGACTTAGTTAAATCTTTCAGTGTTTGGATTCTAAATGAGAATTGGGAAGATGTTTATATGCCTGCTTTCTAGCTTGTCCAACCTGCACCAGTGAAGAGGCAACCCGACAAAACAGCATTCCCTGCTTGCTTTTGCTTACCCTGGTATTTCCCACAGCACATGATTCCTTCAGCAGAGCAGCAGCCCTCCATGTCTCCTGTTTCAGTGGCTTCAATGCTCTGTTGTCTCCCAGATGCCCACATGCTCACTTCTCAGCCCCTGCTGCTGTCTGTCTGGTGTTGCTCTAGGCCAGTGCCATGTTCCAGGGACATTTGGGACGCTTGGGCTACGCTGCTCGTTGTTCAAGTGAAGGGGATGATGACAGCTCACAGAAAGGCTTTGCAGGCCTGTAAATAACAAAAGGTATTCTCCCATCCCCTGGGTTCTTATTTAATAAGATGAAGTAGTTCTTACTTCATAAAATGAAGCGATACATTTACCTTGGGTAAAAATGCAAAGCCAAAGGTAAGGTATGATAGACTATGGGTGCAAAGCACTGTTTTATAGCATACAAAAGGCTTTTAGCATTTCAGTTCTCACACACACATGCACTGGGTCAGGTTCTGCAACGGTTACAAACAGCTCACCTGAATTACCTGTCCTGCCTGTGCGTAGCAGCATTCACCCTTATTCACACAACACAAAGCAGTTTAACTGCTAATTTGCTGGATCTCTGGCATGATTACACCCAGCAGGCAGCTCCCATGACTTCTTACTAGCAAGGAAAATGGTGTTGGGAAAGACAAGTTTGGTGTAAAGATTGCAGGGAGTCGAAATGAACATTTATTGCTGACGGTGTAAAATTTGTTTTCAAATGACATTTAAATCAGAGGAAGAAACTAATCTCCCTGCAGAGCTTCTGCTGGGACTGCAGTGCCATCTGTGCAGTGACCACAGGCAAGAAAACCCCAGTCTTCAGAAAACTGGCATGTGCTAAACTGGAGTTAGCCCAAATTAAATTACTTCTATGCATCTGTTTTGCAGCTGAGTGAAGAAGCTGATCTATAGATCGATCTCCATCAACATGAGACTTGTTTAGCTACTGTCCTTTTCTTACCAGTATATACCTTGACATTTTTCTCACACTAAGAATCTGTCTCCAAACCAAGTGCTAGGATGTATACAACAAACCCATAGCTTTTTTGCCATGCCAACAATATATTTTCAGCTCTACGTTCTCTACTATATTTTCAGATTTGTCCACCCCTCACCATGTGCAGTACTGTGAATCTTGGCAAGCATATGTCTGCAAGTATTTATTCTGATTTCTTTTCCTAGTGGTGGATGAACAGAATGAGAAGTATATGAAATAACATACTTTTTAACAATTACCACATACCATACATGTACCAATACCACAAACCATTGAGATGAGTTATAGCGGTATTCCTCACAGTTAATTTCAGCAGCTTACAGTACAGATATCTACACCTGAGGCAGACATCTGAACTTAGTTTAGAGCCAAGGGTGAGGTGGTTAATCGGGCCCCAGGGCCCTGAGGCATTGATGATCCTGACCAGCCTCAGCTGGGCTCTTCATCCCCAATAAAGCTGAGCTGGGAGCCCTACTGTTCCTTCTCTGAGCTCCACCCGAGTGCTGGGTCTCAGCTCGACTGCTTGGGGCTGTAGGTGCAGATCAGTCCAGTCTATGGACCAACTTCTTGGCTTAACTGTGATCCGTTTCAGAGGTCATGCATCCATGGAGGTGCATGGCAATTAGGGTTGAAAGGGAATTTGAAGACCATCTAATCCAATCTCCTCCATGAGCAGAGACAGCCCCACCAGATCAGGCCACTCAGGGCCCCATGCATACTAGCCTTGACCACCTCCAGGGATGGGGCACCTGCAGCTGTTCTGGGCAGCCTGTGCCTTGAAGAGACCATCAACGAACATGTCACTTGGTTTAAGAGAACTGCCTCTGCTTCGCTGCTTCTATGGACAGACAGACAGAAGGAGGAAGAACCCCCTGATTTGTTCACTATGGCAGGGAAAGCTATTTCCCTGTGTGTTGCTCAATGAGGGAAAAAAAAAAAAAACAACACATGCCACTCATGAATGGAGGAAAAGGGGTATTGGCATCTTTTCTCTGTAAGTAAATACACCATAGCTGTGAAGGTAAGGCCGTTTGACTGACATCAGTGTCAAAGGAGGAGCACAGCCTGCTGTTTCCTGTATAAATGTCAGCTCTGCAGGAAGACTCCAAAGCTGCTGGGCTGCTGTGCCGAACTGAGGGCTGTGTGCAGCAGAAGCCACCATGAAGCTGACAGTTGTTTTTCTGCTGGTTGCCCTGGCATCTTACAGCTGCTCTCGTAAGTATGACTTCCATTACACTGGGTCTGAAGAGACAGCTATTGGAAACTGCACAACATCCTTTGGCTGTAATTGTCACTGGCTGCTTCCTGTTCTCAAGTTCTTCTTTTCCAGCATCTGCTGCTTGTGATACTCTGCGTGAGTTTGTGCTGTCAGCTCTCCACGACCCTTTGGATCAGTACCTGGAATTCATTGAGCCCTATGTGGGGACTTCTCCTTCGGTCAGAACTGCTGCCACTCAGCTGAAGTTGTGTGCAGAGGATCACTCAGAAGAGCTGAAGGAGGCAAAAGTTGAGTTTATGGTAATTTGATTCTTTCTGATTGTGGTTTTGTTCATTTATTTTTCTTGGAGCCAGGCCTACATACTATTCTAATGGGGACAAAAGTAATTTTGAATGTACGCCTTCATTTCCATCCTTCTCTCCTGAGATGTCAGCATCATAATTGATTTGAGAGGGCTGTATAAGACCATCACTGTCCCAGCTGAAAGCTGGAAAGGGTGAAGTTCCTCCAGCAGCCTCCCACTCCCTACTGCTGAGTACATGCTGGAAAAACCAAGCCCTACTGGTTGGGGCTGAGGAGAAACTTCCTTACCTGGCACTGTGCCCAGAGGGGGAACCTTTTGGAGGAGATTTAGGGCAGGGGACCTTAGAGATGCAAGGGAAGAAGGAAGTTGAAGTGAAACTTTTGTGATGATTCCACAAAACAGGCTAGGGAACTCTGCATTTTTCTACATATTTTTACCTTGTGCAATGCTTGCATACACTGTTCTTACTCTTTTATAGGACAACTTGCTAAAACGCTGTGAAGAGCAGGAATGATTCCAAGATCCTCCTTTGTGATGACTCCAAGTGCTGACTGACCCTGAACTTCTGTCTTCCCATCTTTCTCCATTTCTTGGACATGAACTTTCACACTCTAACAGAATAGAGCCAACTGTGTTATCTAGGACCTGCACCCCTATCTTCAAACCATTTAGGTTTCTCATAACAATAAAATAAAAGCAGTTACTGTCTTTGCTAATCAGTCTTCTTTATTAAAGGATAGGATGATGATTGGCTTTGGATCATCCTTACCAGGATTTGCTTTTCTCAAATACATAAGTATTCACATTTACAGCTGTCATTAACTGGACAGCACAAGGAGAGATGATGTGGTATCTGAAAATATTGCAGAAAGTTTCCAATGAAATGTTAAGGCTGGAAGAACTACTGAGATAATTTAATCCAACCATCAACAAAAACCCATGGCATAAAAACAGTTCTTCTTGAAAAAGTCCAGACAAATAAATAAGGTGACTCCATGGCAAATCCAGCACCTCTGTGTACAAACATGGATAGGACAAGAAGCTTCCACCAAGCAGCAGTAACAGCTGTCCTCCATCTATGCTCTATGGCATGGCTATGTGAAAAAAAACTGATGTAGCACCAACATGTTTTGGAAGCTGTTAAACCAACTTGTTGACTGAGGTATGGGAAGGTACTTTACATGGAATAATGAAAATTGGTTGAGGTCTCACCTATGAGGAAGGAATAGAAAGAAGCCTAGCAACCCTAACTAGCTGCCGGCTAGCAGAACTAGGTCTATAACTCAAGAATTGGCTGGCTCTGCTCAATGTTGCTTCAGCTAGCCAATAGTCCTTTAATTTTTACCTTAAGAATGTGCTTCACTTGTTTTTAGTGTAAGATGGGCAAGGTGATATTATTCCAAAGTTTATCAGCAAATCTGATTCAGCTGCCAGTTCAGGTGGAAGCGCTCTCTTCATGTCTTAATGGTGAAGGTGTACATTTGGCTGTAGAGCACCTGAAATCTATACAGAAGACGCTATCAAAAATGTCTTTCCTTGGTTTGTAGCTATTTTCACTCATGTATCAGCTTTCTCTTTTTAATATGTGTATTCCCAGACCACAGATTGTGGTGCTTATGAAGGCGCATTAGTCCAAGACGCTATGAGAAGGGATACTACAGAATAGAAGCAAGGAAAATGATAATAATAAAATAATAATGAAAATAATTACGCAAGAAAAGTGGCAGCATGCATGAAGCCATATCAGAAGGCTGGAATTTGAGCTCAAAAAGGGCCTCAAATAAAATGACTAGATGAAGTGTATTGGACGCTCACATTGCAGAGAACAATCTCACTGGTTGTGCTGTGCTTCCAAAGCCATACATCTCACATGTAATGTCAGTGTGAACTCTCACTAACAGAGCAGTATGTTCGCTGTTCCAAGTCCAAGAGCAGCAATTAATGAATGCAGAGGTCACCCGCATTTTTCATCTATCCACTTCACAATCATGGCCTGGATCCAATCTTAGCACAGCTGCATGACCTGTTGGGACCATTCCCCACATATATACCCCAGGTTTTTGCATTAAGCTATAAAGGTAGCTCACTGGCATTCACAGCTTAATGCACAATATACAAAAAAATGGCTCTCACTGCCATGAAGCTGACTGCTACTGCGCTCCTCATCACCATGCTTTGCTGCAGCTCACTTGGTAAGTTTTACCAATTAAAAACGTTGAGTGGGTTCACAATGTGATGTATGTGCTCTGCAATGAGATGGCCACTATTTGAATACTCACCCTGGGCTCTACTTCGAACAGATGGATTGATCCAGAATCAGCAACAATATACCTGCTCTAGATTAGATGATCTGTCCTGCTGGTTCCAGAGACTAGATCAGATGTGGGGCCTCAACCTTAGGCAAAACAAACCCAATATAACTTTATTTTTAACGATGGATAACTACTACCATTACCTATTGTTACCTCTAAGCTTGGTTCCTTGACACAGGGGTACATAATTTGATGCCTAATAACTGATGCCAGTGTCAGAAAACAGAAAACGAATATGGGGAAAGAAGTAAATTTGGGAGGTGAAAACGCAAATGAAAACAGAGATAATGTAATTCAGTGTGTGAGGTGGTGTTGGCTGAAGTAACAACCTACTTAATCCTTCTGAGGTCATTAAGCAAATGCCTAATAATGTTGGAATTGGAATAAGAGAAAGAGCGGGCTAATCAGGAATGTGATGTACATTGATATAGCAGCCTAAGTTATTATACCAGTTAAAGAACTTAAAGATCTAATGACAGCAGGTAAAGAATATGGATTTTAATTAATGTGATTCTCATATTAAATCTCATAAATTAACAAAGATGATAACAAAAGAGGGGGAAAACCCCTAAGGAATTTATTAGAAGGGTTACAACTTAAAATACTGATAGTTTTTTTTAATCAAGGCTCAATAACTAAATAAAGACAGCTTATACAGAGAGAACACAGACAGGAGATCAGATTGTATGAGCAGCCCTGCAGTGAGGTTTTGGAATAACAGTACGGCAACCTTAAAAGCAAAATCAGGCTTTACAGGCAGCTGTGTAGGTACCAACATCAGAAGGCTACAAGATTTGGACTTGAAGAAAGGAGAGCTTATGAGAGTAGAAATATTTTCAGTTTACTTTCATCTAAAAATGCTGACAGCTTCAGAGGGAAGAGAAAAAAATGATTATTACAGGTGGGCTTTGATATTCATTGAGAAGCTGAATCTGCACAAGTGAAAGTTTTGTTATATTCCCATTTGTATTTCATACTCCAGGTGCTGGATCCTCTCATGAGGTTGTCCCTAGTCTTCTTCAGACACTTCTTGAAGGCTCTGTAGAACAGCTGTACGCTGGGCCAATTTCTCGATATAATGTCAATGAGATGACTTCAGCTGCTTTGACTGAGCTAAAGAAATGTATTGATGAGCTTTCTCCTGAGCATTTAAAGGCCCTTGCCAATCTGCTGGTAATTAATGCTTTTTATTATTCTCACAAATAATAAACATTTATAACTGTGCAGCTTTGTGCCAGGTTCTGGATCAAGAGCATCCAAATATTTTAACTTAAGCATTCCCTAACTAAAGTTGAGGCAGTGGGGAAGAAGAGCTATCTGCATACAAGTTTGTAATCATGCAAATACAATTTAAGACAGGTGAGACAGACGTTTTATTAACTGCAGAACCGTTCTGGTTGAAAAAGACCTCTATGATCATCTAGTCCAACCCCCAAACTATCACCACCATGCCACCAAACCATGTCCCTCAGTGCCACATCCACACGGTTCTTGAACACCTCCAGGGACAGTGACTCCACCACCTCCCTGGGCAGCAATGCCTCAACATTCTTATTGAGAACAAATTTTTCATAATATCCAACCTGAATGATGATCATAGTAAGAATGCTTCGGCATGTCTCCACACTCCCTGCCCAATGGTTGCAGAGACTTTAATGTTAAAGCCAGAAGTGCATTCTTAAGAAGAACGAACTCCAGAAAATCGTTTATTAAGACAAGTCCCCGTTCCTGGGTGGGATGGACTCCTCAGGTATCTTGTTAACAGCCACAGCTGACACTATGGTGGGGCCTGTAGGAGTGGCATGCCCACTGTTGTCTTAGCTAGGAAGTGGGAGGTAGAAACAATCAGACCTGTAGTTTTTGGTCAAAAGCAATGTTCTTTTTGCTTGGATATACTTCCCAGTCAAATCTCTAGAATATTCAATATTTGTAATGTTATTAAAATTAATAACTCTCCTCTTGTGCAATTTTGTGGAGACACCAACTTCCCCGATGGAAGAAGCACCTTGCTTCATGCAGGTGTGTTTTTAGGAACAGAGCCAAGATGAAAAAGAAAACTTATAGATAACGGCAAGCAAGACTTCAGCCTGTGTGACACATTTGGTCTTTGTTAGTGTTTGCCCATGAACTCACAGTGTGTACTGACCTTCTGAGCACCTGCAGGTGTGAGACCAAGCTTTTGTCCTCACACAAATCCTGCCAGAGGTTATGAGTTTAATACATAGCTCATATAAATTTGGCTTATCTCTATGGTTGTATATTTTTAAAGTTTTGCACGTTTTTACTTGTTTTTTTTTTTTTTTGAAGTGAGTATGCTACATTCACTGCTCTTTCTGTTTCAGAAACATATCCGAACAGAGGCTTAAACTACCAAATATTTGATCCGCTTGCTGATAACAGTCCCACAGCTTCCAGTTGTTCATATCCAAAGCCTCTGGGAAAGTAACAAATATATATAACAAAATGGAGAGAACCAGGGTGGTGGCAGTTCCTCAACTCCGTTGGCTGAGTACAGAACCCAAGTCACCTTCCAGTGTATTTTAGATCTTATTTCTTTAGAGGTAAAATCCAAGTTCGAAATAAAATTCAGATGGTGTTTTAAAATGATCTCTCTCTTCTGTTTTTATAAATAAAGGTGGTTTTTTTTTCTCCTTTCTACATGATTATTGTATAGTTATTATACATTATACAACACACACAAACAAGTCCTCAAGCAAAGCACTTTAAAGTCCAAGTTGCCGATGTCTTGCTGAAGGATCACAGCAGGCCTTTCTGAAGACAAGTAGTGCTACTTGAATCCAGATCTCTGCCAGCTTGGCCAGTTACTACAACAAAATACTGCTCTGGTAATAGAAACTAAAAGCAGATGAGATAATTGCCTACAAACAAACATTGGATTTAGGCATACAGCCCATACAGCCTGTCATTTTTGTTGCTACTGATGAGCTGAACAAGTATCCCAGGTCAGAAAAAGTGAAGGATGTGTCTGTGTACTTCTTGGTCCACCAAGGAATCAGTCAAATACAATTCTTTCCATGTCAACAAAACTGAATGCAATTCTGCCTATTCCAGGAATATGAAAAACGGTTTTGCTTTGCTGTGAACCAGAAATAAATGTTTCTTCTCTGAAATCAAAAGCAAAAACATGAGTGTGAACAATTCAGAGAAAAGTAACAGATAAAAGATACGGTTTAAAAAATACTGACATGTCTTAAGAATTGGTAGTTGGGTCACACAGAACTTGTATTCATAGGAAAATTCACAATATGATCTGTGCACTCTTTCAACCCACTTCTGTGTTCTCCATACTCCTCATCCATTTCTATCAGGAAGAGATCATTTTGCCACCAGTGTCACCATACACAAACATGATGAATACAGGACAATGGACAGGGAAACAAGCAAACGCTTGGTCTGAACAAAGAGTCATCACCAGCTCTTCTTCCCTCTTAATCCCAAACTCAGAGATAGTCTGTAATTATCACACAAGTCTGCAGAGTGGGAACGAAATGTGGAAGGAAACACAGTCCCACAAGAAGCGACAGCGTATGCATCTCAGGATATCTTAGTTTAATTTCTGGATCTGCCATTTCCATTCTCCCAAAAGTAAGTGTGACCATTCTCAGGAAAGGTTGCCTCTTTGTGAATATGAATGCTGAGTACAAAGGGTTCCACTCCTCAGAAGAGGCTTCAAGATACTCTCATCCTTTATCAGGCATTTATTTCATTCAGTGAGAGAAAAATGAGTAGGAAATTTAATCCAAGGCAACTATTTACAGTAGCACTCACAATGCTTGGAAATGGGGTTTGAAAGCACTTGCTAATGATCTCCTGTCACTCAAAACCAATCTTGAAACAACTATCATTGCCATTTGGATCACTGCATGAAAAGAACAACAAACCTTGAAATCTCAAATGAGTATAAGCCAAATCTGGATTTCTGTTGCTCGCCAATGAAATGTTTGCATTGTGGGTTTGATCCACACAAGGACCCTTTGGGAGGATTTCAATATTGTACAATCTTTGTTTTTTAGAAATGTAATATTGAAGCTGTTGGCAGTGCAGAATGACACAAACGGACAAACAAAAAGTGAGGAAATGTGGCAAAGCCGACGATCTGCGGGAGCATTACTCTGAGAAAAATACTTATTAGAGAAGTTTCAGCATTTCTTGCAGCTCATCCTACTTGCTCAACTATTCCTCAAGCAGTTCAGCACTCTCAAACACAGCTGCAAGGCATCTGTTCATCTCCCTTTTATCTCCAAGGTACCCCAGTACTTGAGTGAGTGGTGGGTGGGAAGGAAGGGGAGGATGCTGGTCAGAAAGCCAGGGTCTCTGCTTCTGCTTTAGGGTGAGGAAGCATGAGGTTTGTGTCTGCTGCCCCTGGAAGGAGTCCGGGGACCCCACCCTGAGGCTTCTCCAAGCAGGAAGGGCAGACACGCAGAGCTTTCAGAGAGGACTTCATTGGCACTTGTTGTCCAGTCCAGCAGGATACAAGGCCAACAAAGTGACATGATTGGTCACGTCATCCAGTGGGAGGATCAGACCCAAATGTCTAATATATAGCAGTGCTCTGTCTGCATGGCTCTAAAGTGAATCCAGTTGTCTTTCAGGTTAATTGTCAGTATACGGCAGGAGAACATCTCCAGAATGAAACTGACACTGCTGCTAGTGCTGGCCATGCTGGCAGTGTTCTGCCATTCTGGTAAGTACCACTGGCTTTAATCAACCTCTAAACAATCTGTAGAGCTCTTCACAACGTGAAAACATAATTTACAGTCAAAGGACTTCCTCCTAATTGTTTCTTATTTGCTCTTCAACTGTTCTTATCGTGCACCTCTACTTTCCATCAGAACTGCAAAATTTTCTCTTGTGGAGGTTCTGAGGACTTCTGAGTGAACAAGGCAGGGATGGCACTACCAGGGGGTCAGGGATGCCTGGGATTCCCAGAGAATACAGCACAATGACACACCATGTCCAACTGTCCCCATTAAACTGCCTGCACGGTGAAGAGTTCAGAGGCTGTAAGCACTTCAGCAGCAAAATACGCCATATAAACACATGCATGTGCATGTTTTGTGTTCAAGAATAGTTTGTTTCAATGAGTTTGGTTAATTTTCATGTTCTCCAGCTTGGCTCTTTTATACTTCTGTTCCAGCTACAGCTTCGCCTTGTGAACTCCTCCAGAAAATAACGGAAAGGTTTCTCTTCGGGTCTGTTGATGAGTATATGGATGCAGTATCTCCATTCATCACAACGCCTGCTATGAATGCAATGGAAATCAGTTTGAAGAAGTGTGTGGAGGCTTCTGTCACAAACAAACAGGCTCTTGCACTACTGCTGGTGAGTTCTCCCTCCCCACTTGCAAAATATTGCATGAGATTCAAAATGCAAGAATATTAAGTGAAGGAAGTTTGTGCTACTCCTAAAGCTGACCCCTTTAAACTTGGTTTGAGAAGGAAATGATGGTGTCATGCATACTCCAGAGGAAGAGTGCTTGCGCTGCATAATGAACAAGCACTTTAAACACCTTGACTGATCTTGGCCAAATCGGAGACTGCAAAGCTGAGGTCTCAACAGATGCTCTGTTTCTAGGCGTTTCAGAGGAAATAAATCCTGTGTGGGCTAATGAAAATCTTTAGTGCAAATTCAGAGATTATCCGGCACCTGAGGACCCAAGTAGGGCTTGACTTTTTGGAACTAGTTCTGGCTCCAAAGCTTTGGGTCTTTCCTAAAATGACTATGAGCACACAGACCCCCTATGTTGCCCTTTCTTTGGCTAGTGGTGATTTGCTGTGTTTTTCCAGGAAATCCGAATGCTCACCACCAGAAAAGTTCAGCCCCCTTCAGCTTCAGTGGATGTTTAAAAGGACACTTTGTATTACCGATCTTTACCTAAACACTGTTTGATGGTTTTTTTTTTTCATTCTAGACTCAGATATTTGGCAAGTGCTAAAGACAACATGAATGTGGGCATCTGCTATCGTTGAGGAGCCGAGAGAAACCAAAGATCATAGAATGAACGATAGAATCATAGAATGGGCTGGGTTGAAAAGGACCTCCAAGATCATCTAGTTTCAACCCCCTGCCATGAGCAGGGTCTCAAGATCTGCTGCTATCTGGCTGTCCCCAACAGCTACACACTGAACACTTTCTTCTCTCTCATCCTGCAGTCACTAATTGCTATAAAGAACCAACCAATACCATAGGATGCTTCACAGATCCTCTCAATTCTCTTTTCAATAAACTCAATGCGATTCAGCCCTTTGTTCCTCTTTCAGTGTTTGCTTTCAGAAACGATCTAGCCAGACCCCTGTCGTTGCAGGGGAGTTGGACTAGATGACCTTTAAAGGTCCTTTCCACCGCTAAGGATTCTACGGTCATTTGCAATAGGAATGCCCGCACCCCCGTCACTCCACCCCGCGGCTGCTGAGGGGCGGTACCGGCCCGTGCCCGTGCCCGTGCTCCGCCTCCCCCCGGCGCAGTGCCGGTCACGTGGTGCCAGGGTGACTGCCCCCGGCCGGGCCGGCCCGCAGCGAGCTGGGCTGATGGAGGCGGGAGCTGCTGCCGAGACGGAGCCGCTGCTGCCCTCGCGGAGCTGGCGGGCGGCGGGGGGCGGTGAGTGCGTGGCGGAGGGGTGGTGTGCTGCCTCGGCTCAGCGCGGATTGCTTCCGCCGTCCCGGGGGCTTCCTAGAGTGCCGGTGTTACGTGTCCGGCTTGAGTCGACCTCTGTGTCCCTCTACGAGGAGGAGCGCGGCGGTGGAGCTGCTGTTGGCTCTTAGCCCCGCAGAGTTCAGCGAGTCATTCTTTCTTTCTAACTTTGCAGCCGCCGGAGCTGCTGAGGACCTCCACATCAACCAGGCCGTGGTGTTTATCGAAGATGCGATACAAGTAAGTCCAACCCGGCTGCGAGCCGCTTTGTGTCCCTTTGCTGGGTGCGTGACACGTGCGCTGTCACCGTGCTCTGCAAAACCAACTCAGAACCCCAAATCCCTGCGGTACCTCAGTTCCAGTGTGCTTCTGCCCAGAAGAAATGAGTTTTTTTTCCAATGAAATTGTGTTGAAATAGTGCCTTCTCTTCCCGTTTGCCCAGCAGGCGCTGACTGTGCTGCTTTGTGGGTGGATGTGCCCTTTTTTTTTTTTTAAGCAAGCATCTTGGCTAACCCTGTGATTTGCCTCAAAACATGGTTACAAAGCTTCAGAGCTGGCAAACTTTGAGGCTGGTTTCAATGGAGAAGCTGAAACTCTTTGCTTGAGCTGAACTGACACGTGGAAGTCTCCATTCCCTTTGTGTAGAGGTGTAGGTTGAAGCTTCTTATTTTCACAGTTGTGTGCATCATATGGCTTTTTGGAGGGGCAAGGCAAAAGATCCATGAATGGAAGGAGTGTTGGAGAGATGAATCAAGTGCATGGGCCTCTTTGGCAAGCGGATGGAACCCCTATGAGTTACTGCAGCTGCTGTTACATGTAACAAGGGCAGTGCTACCTTCAGGTGACTGCCGCATTGATTATCAAGTAACAGAGTGGTCTTTAGGTTGAGAGGACCTCAGTAGAATCTTTTCCGTTGTGCCCACATAGGCTGTAGTCAAGGTATAGTCATTGGTGAGTGCTGGTTTAATAATAACTCATGCAGTAATTTCTTTATCTTGTTGTGAAACCGTGTTTGTCTCAAGCCTTGAGCCTTGTTGATGAGGGCATGGTTTATTTTTGTAACCTTATTTTTGTCTGTGATGCAGACCATGTGTAATGGTTCAATGATCCTTTTCTTTTTTGCTTTCTCCCTGCAGTATCGCTCTATAAATCACCGTGTGGACTCTAAATCCCTGTGGCTGTATCGCTGGTATTATTCAAGAATTTGCCAGTGGTGAGAACTTGTTATTCTTTTTGCTTTTTGGGTCAGGAGTAAGTCTTAAAAATTCTTTTTTCTTCTTTCTTTTAAATGCTTAGATAATTGCCCTTTTATTCTTTAGAACACACTGTACAAAGCAAGCAATGAGTACTTGTGGGTGAGATAGGAGTGGAAAGCAGCAAGGCATACAAAAGTGTGGTGAAGAAGGGGATGAGCTCTTTAACAGGGTCTGTTGTGATAAGACAAGGGAAAATGGTTTTGAACTACAGGGAGGGAGATTTAGACTGAATGTAAGGAAGTAGTTTTTTTTACAATAAAGGTGGTGCAGCACTGGCACATGAGTTGCCCAGGGAGGTGGTTGATGCACCATCCCTGGAGATGCTCAGAGTTGGCCAGGACGGGGCTCTGAGCACCTAATCTAGTGTAGGTGTCCTTGTTCATTGCAGGGGAGTTGGACCAGATGGCCTCTAAGGGTCCCTTCCAACTCAAATCGTTCTACAAAGTATATGGCTCTTTAGAACAGCCACAGGACAACTGCATGATAGATTATTGGTATGATGCCCAGCAGTGTGTGTTAGTTTTCCATATATCAATTTCTAACCTTATTAAATACTAGCAGGATTGTTTGTTGTTAGTTTCAAAACCACCCCACCTAAGGCTATATGAATGTCAGCAGTTGCTATTGTAATGCGTTGTTGTTACTACAACGTTCGTGTAAAGCATGCTATTCAAATGCTGTGTTACAAGTGCTTTCATTTCTACCCGAGCAGGATTTTGAGTATGACCATTACCATAATCTTGGCTTTGGCTTTCATTGAAACACCATCTTCGCTTACTGTCACATCAGATGTGCGATACCGCCTTCCTGCGTGGGATCCTCCGTGCGGCCTGACCGAAAGCATTGAGCTGCTGTGCTTCCTGGTCTTCATGATCGATGTGTCTGTGAAGGTGAGCAGCGCTCCCACCTGGCTCTGAATGAATGGCTTTGGCTTGGCTGCTTGTTTGAGGCTGTAGAAGTTGGGCTTCGTAATAAACAGAGCTGTTTTTTGGATCCTTGTTTCTGAATGACTTCACTAAATGAACTTCTTGCCAGGCATGGCCCGTGTGCACCTCTCAGTTCCACTGATGTCAGTTAAAGGCTTGTAGACAAATTCTGTGATCGATGCACTTTTGTGTTTCAGGGAACTCTTTATAAAGAGCACAGATGTAAAACTAGAAATACTTGAAAAGCAATTGGTGCTGACTACATTAAAGTGCTGGAATCTGTTTTAAGTTGTTGTGCTTCTTTTTTTTTCCTTCCCCAGAGTTACTTAATTGGATGGGAAGAATTTTGGAAAAATAAATGGCTGATGGCTTATATCCTGACGTTAGTTATTTCCCTTTCTGATTGGGTTGTGTCGCTGAGCTTTTTCTGCACAGAGGTAAGAAGTGCTTGCTGCTTTCTGCAGAAACTGTGCAACGTGTCTGGGCGGTGAGGCAAGGAGGAGAAGCTGCAGAGGGATGCACGGCAGGGTCTGTGTGATGCCTTGGAGAACTAAGGGGAGGGGTGAGATGGGTCACGATGGATCAGATTTATTGTTGCTTGCTTGTAGTCATCATTAAGAAAATACAAATACGGTAAAAATACTGAGATGTAAACAGCTGAATTGCTTTAGGGCATGTTAAAGAATATCAGAAGAATTGCCTCTAAGCCTTGTCAGGGGCGGAAATTGCTGCGTAATAAGCAGACTGTAGTACGTTAAAAAAAGCTGAAAACTGAAGCCAAACCCTAATTGCAAGATGTGTGTCTATTTTTAATGAAAGCAGCTTGTTATTGATTCACTTCTTGAAATGGATCTCAGCAAAAAATGCAGAAATGCTATCGCTTGAGCTGCTTGTCATGTTTACCCAGCAGTAAAATTAGATTTCTTTAAAAACACAAGCTGAAATTTCAATAGCCTCACCAGGCCATTAGTTATAAGCAGTTTTTCTTTTAAAAGGAGGTCTATAAAATTTCCTTTAGGCCTTTTTTGGCTTTGGTGGGACAGATTTAGCTTCTGAGAACAGCCTTTTATGCTACGCTGATTTTTTTTTTTTTTTTTTT
>JACDJE010002434.1:1111745-1222042 GCA_016647715.1 Pavo muticus | reverse complement strand
TATATATATTTAGATCTGTTTTGACAGGCACACACTTAAGACTAGGACCACAGATACTTCGTGGGAACTCACCATCTGATCCACTGTTTTGTTTTGCAGACTGTAAGAATAAGAAGAATTCTTCGTCCTTTCTTTCTCCTTCAGAATTCTTCGATGATGAAGAAAACATTAAAAAGTATCAACAGCACATTGCCTGAAATGGCAAGGTAGGTAGCAGCACAGAAAGCATCCCCTCGTAGCAAGTCTGTAGTTACCCTTTGCATACTGGAGTGTGATGCCTCAGTAGCTTTCTTGAAGTGGTCGTTGAGATCAAGTAGTGATGGATGGCGAGCATCCTGCATTCTGTAAAGTTTCTCAAGAATGCATGTGATGTGACAAGGAAGATTTTTTGATGCTGATCGAGTGGTTTTCCTTTATTTTTCTTTTCCCTTTTCTAGTTCTGTTGAGTACAGCCCTTTTGTAAGGGAAGAGCTGAGTCATCAGCTGGGCAAAGGGCTATGCCATGTTACTGTAACGTTGCCTCTCAGGGCGGTGTGGGTGGGGCACAAAGGTGCCCCTCTCCCATGAGTACCACACAGCAGGGTATTTAGTGTACTTTTAGGATGCTTTACTTCAGGCTTTTCATTTCTAAATGGTTTTAGAAAAACAGATGCTAGAATCTGCTTGACCTTAAAACTGCCTAAGCTCATGCTAAGGAGTTCTGAAGAAGCGTGATTCTTATGAATCAAAGCTTGGATGGTCTTCTGTTAGCTCCATGTAGTTTCTTTAAAAATATCCTTGGCTATTTGTGTATCTTTAGCAAAGGGCACTAAGAATGACATTGATATTAATGCACATGATGTGTTCTTTCCAATAGTGTTGTTCTACTACTCGCTGTTCATCTGTCTCTCTTTACCATGTTTGCCATGCTGCTGTTTGCACGAACAAAGGTAACCAGCTGTATTGGTGTGTAGGTCTCACTGCTTTTCTGCTCACTCGTGTAGCTGCATGTCCGGTTTTCTAATCAAACTGGTGAAACTTGTTTCCCTGGGAGAAACCCACTGGGATGAGTTTAAAGTCTATTTAGAGAGATGTAAGTTGCACGTAATATTTTTTTTATGGTCCCACACCTTCTTGGTGCTGAAGTTTAAAGACTGCTAATGCAGCAACTTCTTACAATTCTCCAGTCGACCCTTTGTGTTACTTTTTCTGCTTTTGTTGAAACCACCTATGCTGTTCTGTGTCCATAGCTCTTAATCTTGGTGCTTTTTGTTTCTATTATCTCACATTTCTTTTTTTCCTTTCCTTATCTAGCTTTTTGTTAAGCTTACTGCAGTGTTAAGCTATCTGCAGTACTGGTATCCCTGGCCTTGCCTTGGTAGGTTTTTGCCTGCATTTCTCTGATGTTTTGGCTTCTGATTTTTGTGGCTTCTTTTTTATTTTTGTTTTGTTTTCTCTTCTCACTTCCCAAAAGCTGATTTGAAATGTGGTTAAAATCACTTTTGTGTTCAAGTGCTTTTGGGGTATCCTTTCTCCTAAGCTTCCTGTATCTTTATGTATCCTTCTTTGTACTGCACCACTTTCCTTTTTTAAGGCCTTCCACAGCCTTGTTTGTATGATCACTAAGACTTGTGTACCGTTTGCAGTAATCTTAGTTCTTTCCTTAATCTTCACTGAGCCTTCGTTCCTCCTGCAATTTGTGCTTGAGCTTCTGGTCTTTCTTACGATCAGCAAATTCCTTGAATTCCTGTTACAGAATTTCTGGAATTAGAAGTAGAGCTCTATTTTTCCCTTTTCTTAGTTGAATCCAGTATCTCTGTATTATATTTGCATGTCACATATAATTTCAGTTGTAATCTTTCCTGGCAGATGGAAATACGTTTTATGTACCTGCACCAGGCACTTCAAAATACACTGAAGTAAAAAAATAACAAATTACAGAGAGCAATTATTTTTATCTTTTTAGATTCTCTGACCCGATACCCATACAAACTAATTGTAGCTAACCAGGCAATGTGCTCAAAGGATGTGTTAGTAATAAAATTCTTGCCTCTAGATTTGCACACTGCCTTGCATATATGCCCTAGAGGTGCAGTTTTCTATTCTTCTCAGCAGATTTAATGGCTGTTTATTCTGTACTGCGTGATTCATGTTCGTATTGTTTGCACTCTGCATCTTTTGTAGCTGTCTCTACTTGAACTTGGAAAAAAAACAAGTGGGTACAGCATTGTTTAGCTAGAGTAAAAAGTAAGCGGCTCCAATTTTCTGCTTTATTTTTATGTGAATTCGGATTGAATATGGGAACAGTCTGTGATACGTTTTATTTAGGTCATGTTTAGAGTTCTTCTAGCTCTGGTACCCTCGATGTCTCTCGTTTGGCTTTTTCTATCAATCAAGGGCAGCTTTAGATCCCCTTGCTGTCTGTTCATGTCCTTATGGTCCCTCCTGGGTTTGAGGTGATGGATGGACCTTTTATTTGGAGCTTCCTGTCTCTCTCAGCTTGCTGTTTTCACTTATGTTTTTTATTGACAGTTAATAAGTGGTTGCACTGTATTCCTGCAGGACCACTGTGTTGTCCTAGTTTTTATGCTTGTCTTGTGTTTTCTTCCATGTGGCAGATCTAATTGTGTGCATAAGGAATGGATTATTGACTAAAACTATCTGTATGTGTATCATTTTCTTGGTAAGACAGTCTTAGTGATTCTAAGTGCTTCTCTGATAACAATGAGCATTTTTCACTAGGATGGTCAACAGGATAAGGAATGGGTGGGTTACTTTCGGAATTTGCCAGATTCCCTGACATCACTGCTGGTCCTGCTGACTACGGCAAATAACCCTGACGGTAAGCAGTCCGTTTCAGAAATAACTCTTGTCTCTTTTGATCAATAAACAGTGAAATATTGTCTGACTGCTGTAAATATTCTTGCAGCTGAAAGCTCTTAGGAACGTTCTGCAAAGATTATTTGTGCATGAAGTTACTTAGGATTTTTTTGTAGTTCATTGCTTTAATTTACATACACAGCTCTGAAGTGGAGCTGTATGAGAGCTTTTACCAATTGCCCAAAACTGACAGAGGTCTCCTTTATTTTTTTTATCCTCTTAAACATGAAATCGATATAGTTTTTTTTTTTTTTTGTTAAATCTGTTGCAGTAATGATTCCTGCTTATTCTAAGAACCGAGCATATTCCATCTTCTTCATACTCTTCACTGTATTAGGTAAGTCACCGCTTGTCTTCATTAACTTAAATGGAGTGTAGCTTTGACATTCATGCATGCCAGCTGAAAAGGGGTTTATTTTTCTCAGAGAGTTTCATCACAAAGTCTTCCTTTTTGGCTTTTTAAAAACTTGTTATTTCTTTACCATGTGCTGTCTTGCAAGATAAGTTCCACAAAAGGCACTTATTAAATGGTTCAGTTTTTTTTGTAACTTATTAGAGAACAGATACACGACTGCATATACAACATTAGACTATATTTTTAGAAGAAAAATTCACGAAAACGTTCTTTTGAATTCTTACATATGATTTGCTATCTACACCGAAACTTCTTTTCAGTGCTCGTGTGATACACTGACATTTTTTCTCTCTTAGGAGGGAAAGTTTTGTGAAGTTTGTGGGTCTTATTTTTTTGTCTTTGAAAACTAATAGCTACCTCTCGTTTGGAACGTGATTGAAATGTCTCTTGATTACTATCAAAGCTAATTTTTTTTTCTTGCTTGTTGAAAGAGAAGTTTGAATATTGTATGCTGTACAATGTAAAAATGTTTAGATTTAAATAGTTGTTGGCCTAGAATCAGAGAAACACGATGCATCTTTGAGAAACAAGCATCTATCCCAATAATTCTGGTCACTTTTTTCCTTCAAAAGGTAACTTATTTCTGATGAACCTACTCACAGCAATAATCTACAACCAGTTTCGTGGTTACCTTCTGGTGAGTAAAACTTTGCAACTTTGCCAACATCTGTGTTCTACCATAACCTTACAGCTGTGAAATCCTGAGTGTTTATGGATTTAACTGTGTATTGAAGTATGCCAATCCAGATTGCAAATACAGTTTTAAGATAGGAAAGGCTCATAAAACTGATGTACGTATTTTGTCCCATGCATGCTCTTGTAGCTCGATGCCTTTCGGCTGAGAGAATCATATTTATGTATGCTTTAGATATGCAATTGTGACTAGCATTTGAGGAAAATGAAAGTGTGAACAACAGTGAAACTGTGAACAAAGACTGCTGTACTTTTTTAATAGCTATTGTTGCAAATCCCAGCATTTCATTTCTCAGAGTAGCACAGTATGAGAAGCCTTCACTAAAAACAACTTGCTGACCCTGGTGTCTATAAGAGAAGTAAAAGCTGACAAAGTAAGTATAGTTGACAAATTGTGGAAGGAACTTGAAAGCTGTGGTGGCAATGAAACTGAGCACTAAAAGTTCTTTCTCCTTCATTAACAAACTGTGTAGTGTATTCTGTTGTATTAGGTAAACCAGTTGTTTAGCCTCAGATGGGAATGCGGTCTGGATTTCCTTAGTAGGAAAAGGGTGTAAGTTCTTTTGGTTTCTGAATGAGATAGAGTAGTTTAGCAGTATGGGAGGAATGCAGTGAGCTGAAGCATGAGTATTTTAAAAAGAAGGGACAGCGTAAGTAAGATGAAGTTCATCTTTGTTACTTCCAGTAACTGACTGGATAAGGTAGAGGCTAAGCTACACAAACGCAGTAGTGTCTGACAGCTGAACTGCTGGGCTGTGGGTTAAAGCTGTGTTTTGGTGAGTGTTTTTGTTTTGTGTACCAGGATGGTGATGGCTTCTCTAGCTTAGAATGAACAGCATTTTCCTGTTGTGTAAGTAAACCATGTTTACTTGAAGTCTAGAGTCTTGTCTGCTTGGTTCCTTCCTTCCCTTGTACAGAGCTCTTGTAAGGAGTGAGAGCTAGGAAGTCTCTTCTCCAATCATGAGACTGGGAGAGTGCCAGAGGATCAGTGCGTTATCTGAGCTAGGTTTTCCTGTTGGTCTGCAAATCCTTCTGGTAGGAATGGACTTTGCTGATTTCAGCCTTTGATCCTTTAACAATTCCCCTTAAACTGTGGGAGTGTCTGTCTGTTATCTTAACAGTCACATCTAGTAGCTGATGATGAGGACTTTGGCAGGAAGGGAAAGAAAACAGTATTTTGACTTCTTGGAAACAAATGTAGTTAAATAGACAAGGCCTTCTCTGAAGCTTGCAGTTGGCTTTGCCTAAGGACTAGGCGAATAGTCTACAGATCTCATATGTGTCATCTGTTTCATTTATCGTATCATTTATCCTTGTTCATCACAGGGGAGTTGGGCTAGGTGATCTTTGAAGATCCCTTCCTACTCAAATGATTCCATGGTCTGGTTGAATTTCCCACAGACCAGTGTTAAGCAGACTGCCTCTAATTATTTTCTTAACATGTGGTGTCTTTCTCCTGCAGAAATCAGTTCAGTCCTCCCTCTTCAGAAGACGGCTGGGAATCCGGGCTGCATTTGAAGTGCTTTCTTCCCTAAAAGAGACTCCTGCTAATGCAGAACAGTGAGTGGTGGATATTCAGGCAGTAGTGCACCCAGCAGAAAAGACCAAATCTTCAGTCCTCTTTTCATTGTATGCAGGGAACTGATAGGGTCATGGCTCGAGCTGGTGAAGAAGTGTGGCTGGCCCAGGGGGCACAGGCAAATTGTTGGTACCTGTGCTTCCTGCGCAACCAGAAGGGGAGGGCCCAGGGTGCAGCCACCCTGGGCTGATCTAAGGGCCAGCTGCTGAAGGGAGAGCATCTCTTGGGCCTTGGCTGCTTCCTGAGAAGGGGTGCTGTGTAGCCAGAGATCCCCTTCACCAGTTGGATGAGTTCCATTCTTCTTTGTACATGACCACTGGCCTACCTTTGAATATTATACGTCATGTCACCAAGAACCTGTCAGAAGCAAGTTTGCTTCTTCACGAAGCAGAACACTATATGAAGATCTTTCCTTGAAAAACAACAGTTTTGCTTATTTTTTTATTCTATTCTTCAAGTGGGTTTTTATAGCAAGTTGTCTGGTACTTTTATAGGATATTTCCTTTTCATTGCTGCTTCTAATTTTATTTGCTTTAAAAGAAGAAAACAAAACCAGAACCATTGATTGTCTTGATGGCAAGCTATTTCTTTCAGGACCCATCCTCTAAGCTCATCTTCTTTTGGATAGGTCATATGTTTGTGCTGGAGCCTTGCTTCAAGTGCTGCAGAAAGTTGAAATGGATTCTCGCTGCAAGCAAGCAATCATGATGGTAAGAGCAGGACATTCTTAATCCTTGGAGGCTGTCAAACCCTCTTGATGGGACAGCTGTAGAAACTGATTTATTTTTTTTTTAGTCACAGCACTTATTTAGGAGCAGTACTCTTCAGCACAGCTGCTTGTGTCCTGCTTTCTTTAAGAGTGTGAGCTGAGCCCAGATCAGTGCCTGCTTATGTGTTGGTCTTTGCCTAATGACAGCTTTTGTTCCAATGATTCCAACCTAAGACTGCCACTCTTGTGGTTGGTTTGAAGAGGAAGGCATTCGCTGATAGGTGGTGTAGGTGAAGACTTTGTTTTGCAGAGCCAAAATTCTGATTTGCTTTAGTTTATCTCTGAAAACAGAATCTCTCTCACTGTGGTCTGGAGCTGCTATCTACAGCTTGGTGTATCTTTTACCATTTGAAAATGGGGGTGTGTGTATTGCTTCTTCTAAGTTCTGATACTTGTGTCAGGCTACAGAGAGTTGTTTTACTTATCTAAAGCCTTAATGTTGCTGTTTGCACCACAGTTTTCAGATAGACCAATTAACTCAACAAGAGATACAGGATGCAAAAGTTACAGGTATGGTATCAGAAAAACTGTTCCAAAAATATTACTGCATTTTAAGAACCAAATTGTGGCAGGTTTTGGAGATAGATGTTATGAACTAATGCCAAGAGAAGGGGATGACATAGAGCTGATGATAATGGTGTGCCAGCAGTTGGCTAGCTCTAGTGTGAAGGTACACGTTTGCTTTCTGTTGTTCTCTGGGATAGGGGCTGTGTAAACAGAGTTGCCTGAAAATAGCACTCTGCTCTGTGATTATGTCAGGCTGCATTGTTTGCTAAGTACACAAATCCAGTCTGAGAGTGGTGGTACTTCTTGAAGGTGCACCTAGTGCAGATGTTGATCTGGCTTTCTCTTTCATGTGAAGTCACTCAAAACATGCTCCTGTGACCAGCTGTCAGCTGCCCAGTTCCAGAGGCTCTTTGAAGAGCTAGACAAGGATGCCATTAAGCAAGTACGTATGTACCTCTTCATTATTTACATAGTGCCATAAGTTAGCATGGTTTTGAACAGTTCTGTGTTTATGTGGAACTAAGATTTTTCCCTCTCAGACAGATGCTGGGAGAGGTGGAAGGAATATATGCAATTAATAGCCTGGTGGTTAATTTACCTGCTTGAGGCACTGGGGAGGTTGGATTTCTTCCCTATATTATCTTGTGTCATGATCACCAACTCTTTTGCTATTTGGAGATGATCTCTTGCTGATAATAGCTAGAGCTTGAAAGCACTTTCCTATTTAAATGTAGTTAAAATGGGCATGTGGCTTGAAAAGTTTTGCTTTGAAAAGGTATGTTTCTTAAATCTGAAACTGAGCTTTTTTTCCCTGCATTGTTATTAAAATATTTGTGTTGCCTCTCAGTATAATTGTTGTGTTCTTTTCAGCATCCTCCCAGTCCAGAGTACCGATCCCACTTTATGCGGAAAATGCAGTTTGCCTTTGGCCATCCCTACTTCGGCTACTTGGGAAATGTTGTTGCCCTTGCAAACATTGTTTCGATCTGTGTAAGTAAGAAAGAAAGAAAAAAGTTTTCTTGTTGCAAAATTCAGCAGTAAAACAGTAGATTCACGGAAGATCTATTGTTATTTAAGGTGGTTTTGGTGTTGGATGCAGATAAGCAGCCTTCTGAAAGAGATGACTTCTTCTTAGGGGTAAGATGCAACAGTATTTCTATGGATATTGTTGTCCTCTTAACGTGTTTAATTCTAATCTTTATTATCATTTTTGGGGGCTGAAGACTATCAACTGCTTCTTCATCATATACTATCTGATGGAAATGTTGTTGAAAATCTTGGCAATGGGCTTGAAAAGATACTTATCATACCCAAGCAATAGGTTTGATGGACTTCTAACTACAATTTTGCTGGTAAGTTTTTGTTTTGTGCTTAACTTCGGTATACCTGGATTTGTTGTCTAGGATGATATTGAGCTGCAAGATCTGGCAGGATGTCAGTAGGATTACTCCTAGTTGAACACTGATGTGCTGAGTTGAACAGCTCGAGGCAGTGTCATGTTTTTATGTGGCATCAATGCTTTGGAATGATTCTTTGAATGTCCCTTTCCTGGAAATAGGCTTTTTGAAATTGATGGAAAAGTTGAGCTCACTTACAGGCAGCCTTTTTAATGTTATTTGGAAGCATTCTGCCCACAAGGATGTCTGTAAAGTAGGTAAGCATCACTTATTGAATAAAAAAGTGGCAAATATTAATTGTTTGATAGAACCCTGAAGCCTAACTTACGCAATGTAATTCACTCAGTATCTTTTTATGCCTTAGGACTAATTTGGGTGAATTGTCAAATACAGCAATATCAGAGCTATAAGTAGAGTCACATTAGTGGCTTAAAGCTGTTGAAAATGTTTTCTGTTGAGAAAGGTAAGTAATATTTAAACCTCAAAATTACCAAGTTTAAAAAGGCTTTTCCTCTTTTCCTCTCCCTCTGTCTGAAGGTTTTGGAGATTGCAACTTTTGCTGAATATGGATTTCCTCATCCTGGTTGGTAAGTGATCTCCTTGAACCGTTACACTGTCTTGGATGTCTGGGTTGGGTCAGGGGAATATACACGCACGTTCATGCACACCTGTGTTGTTCTGCTGTAATTATCAGCCCACGGTGTAACTTACCAAACCTAGCAGAAGTTCTCCCTATTGTAGTCGCTAAACTTCATGTAGTAAAATTTAGTAGAGAAATTGCCATGGAACTGTTTATCTGTACTGGAATAGCAAGCGCAGGTCTCTTGGCTTAAAGTATTTTTTTTTTTTTTTTTTTTAAGACCGAACAGTTCTTAGATAATTATCCTAATCTTTTTTCATCATTAAAACCATGTAAGTTTTTGTTTCCACTTTTAAAATACATATACAGCCATACCAGAAGAGAAAAGCAAAGAACTTTAGGAGGACTTTGTAAATCTTACTTTCAAGGGTGATTCTTGAATGTAGACAGCTGTTTGCACTCTAACAGTATCTTGAGGCACCAGTTATTTTGTCCATCACTGCAAACAGATTACAGCCCAGAAGAGTCCAGATGGCACTAACATCATGTTCTGTGATACGTCCTTTAATCACAATTGCAGTTACTTGATCTGTAGATGTAACATCTTAAAGACAAGACTGAGATTTTTAACTGTTATTCTAGAATGTGTTCTATGTGGTGCTGTCTTAGATGATTTTAAGGCTAGACTTGAATGTTTGTGATGCAAATTGTGATCTAGCATCTGTTACCAAGGAGTTTTGTCATTACTGTCTTTCCTTCCCCCACCACCTGCCCACACTTGCAGCAAGAAGCACCCAGCATGCCTGTGTAAAAGTCAGCTAACGCTTGAGCTGAGATTTGGGGCGTATGGATATTGCCTATGGAATACATACATAAGAAGGAACGTTGGCTGGGCAGCCTGTCAGCTTCACGCTTTCTTTGAAGGCTAACTTCAGCCAGGGCTCAGTAACTTCACTAGTGTCTTTGAGTGGTGGGCTGTTTCTCTGATGTGTTATTTCTTTCCTAGGAGACCGGAGTTTGTGGGCCTGCTGTCCCTGTGGGATATGGTGCGACTGGCGAACATGTTAATTGTGTTTAGGTTCCTGCGGATCATTCCTAATATGAAGGTTGTTTACTTATTCCTCCACACTTCTGATAATCTTCATTGATCAAACTACAAATTTTGTGAAAGCTTCTCCCAGTACTGTGCACTAGCTTTCCCTTCTGTCTCACCTGAATGGGAGTGTAATTCCTCAGTCTGCACTTTAACTGTCCAGACAATTGCACAGCACCCACAAACTCTCTCTAGCTGGTTTTCTCCATTGAGTTGATAGGGAAGTCCTGTTGATGTTGCTGTAGCTGATGCTGACATTATAAAATGGGTAGAGAAATGCATCCAGAAATTCTTGCACAGCTTGTGTTGGGCTTCGGCCTCAACTAGTGCTTGATAGGAAGTCCTTGAGGATCTTTGTACTCAGGACCTGATAGGCTCTCATTAGATGCTGCTGGAAGTTTTGATCCTGCAGAGGCTTATTTGGGAGGAGTTCCTCTCTTCACTTTCTAGATATGGGGAGTTACACCAGAGCACCCATAATCTGAAATCACTTTGACTGTTATAATCCTGCACTTAGATTTGCTTGAAAGCTATGCCTGAATTCCCATCAGGAGTGGGACTTGTATTTTAGTTTAATAAGGCATAAATAATTAATAAGGCATACCTGATGTGATCAGAGGTCATGACATGGGTGGGAATTGTAGATTAGAAATGCTTCCACGCCAATCTCTCTGGAGCTGTGGGACACATAAATTTTTTTTTCCCCATATTCTGGTCTTATACCTAGCCCTTTAGGTCACCGTGTCTGAGCATGCCTAAAATTTAGCTTGATATCTGCTTATGAAAAGGAGTATGGCTCTGTTCATATATCATGCAATTATCACTGTACGAAAGATTGTCTGCATTCAGACATATCTCAGTTTTCCTTCTAGTAAAAATAATTTTATGCAGATGGGAAGTGTGATAAATGTAACATGTATAAAATTCTGCTTTGTTTCAGTTCATGTCTTTGGTTGTTACTACATTGTTGGACCTGGTAAAAAACTTGAGAGCCTTTGCAGGAATCCTGGTGGTAAGTCAAAAGTTGCAAAAGTGTCAAGCACATTCTCTTTATTATGCTGATATCTGTAAGAAAGGCAGTGAGGAAGTAAACCAGGGTCTTTGGATGGCAGTTTCTGTGACTCATAACATTTCACCAAAATCAGGCAGTTCTTAGAGTTGTAATGAGCTGCTGTTTTGTTGCGGTGTGCACAAAGTGCACCTCAACTTCAGCTACCAGTGTCTCTTAGGAGTGCCTTTAAAAGGTTATTTAAAACTTCCCTGAAGTACTTGTCTCAGGTTGGACATTTCAGTTTTGCAAAAACCACCTGTTTTCTAGAAGCGGCCTGGTTTTCCTTACCCTGACCTGCTTATCTTAAAATTAGATAGCATAACAACTTTAAAGACATTTTGAGTTGTGAAGATCTTGAGATATTGTGTTTGGACATGGGGATTTCTGAAAGTCCATGCTGTCATGCTCAAAGAGTGTTTGACGTATGTAATGTGTGATTAAAGGATGTGTCACAGCACGTGGTGTTCATGGCTGCATTTCCTAACTCTTGAGTTTCTGGATTTGTAACTGTGTCTTCCTGGCAGAGAAAATGAGTTTGTGGGGCATTATTTTTATAATGTTTTAGTTTTTTTTTGTTACTTAAATTTGAGATAATGGTTAAAGACCAAGGATTTGTTGCATGTTAGGTATTGTCTAAGAAGTTTTTTTGTGTATCAAAATAAAAACTGGCTTGTCACTCAGCTTATCCAAGAGTATCTTCTATTGTCATTGATAATCTTGGTTTTTATCTTAAGTTGTGTCCTGGAGAAGTTTATGTTGCAATTTGAAATAATGTTGTCTTGTTACCAATTTATCTTGGCACAACTTTGTTCTGCTATGCAAGTCGTATATCCTGTTGGGAGCTATGTTTAAAACTGAGAAATGCTTCAGGAGCGTGCCAAATGAGACGTTGGCTTTTATAGGATTTTTATAGGGTTTTTTCTTTTTTTTTCTTAGTATCTAAAGGGAGCCTACAAACAAGAAGGGAGTCAACTCTTTACAAGGATAGATAATGCCAGGACAAGGGGAACTGCTTTTAAGTTGGAGGGAAGATTTAGGGAGCTTCTTTACCAAGAGAGTGGTGATGCACTGTCACAGGCTGCACAGAGAGGTTGTGAATGCCCCATCCCTGGAGGTGTTCAAGGCCAGGTTGGATGGGACCCTGGGCAGCCTGGTCTAGTATTGGTTATGGAGGTTGGTGGCCCTGCCTGCCGCAGGGGTGTTGGAGCCTCATGATCCTTGAGGTCCCTTCCAACCCAAGCCATTCTATGTTTCTGTGATAAGTGAAAGTATATTTCAATAGCTGAATTGCCAAATATCAGAGCCCTGGGGGCTAGCGCTCTTTGGGTGAACTCCATTGTGCTTTGCTGCAGGATCCCAAAGCTGTGCTGCTACTGCCATGGCTGTACATGGGCTATAGTGTTCTTCTGGAAGATCCTTTAATTCTTGACAGACATAACCACAATGGCAGGAGCTTGTGGTTATAGGCTCAAGTTCTTCTTTAGCAATTATGCCTTAGTGTTTCAGTCTGGTGTCTCTACTCATGCACGTAAGACGTAATGGTTATGAAGTAGTTCTTATCCACTGTAAAATGTCCTTCATGCTAGGAGTGTGAATTGTAGCTTTTCACTAATTGTGAGGCAATTCTGCCATAGCATTTGCCACTTCCATTAATTTAACTTGCTTTTACTTGAGGCAACTAGGAGCTGCCGCTGAGCTGCTGTCACGTTGACACCTGACTCCATTATCAGCTGATGCTAAAAGTCTTAACAAATTATTATCCTGGAGCTTGTGCTAGTAAAGTAATATGGCTCATTAGCTAATTTCTCAGACAATACGTGTGCTTAGATAAAATATCAAAGAATAAAGTCAACTTTATTGCAAGGCCATATGCCCCATCTTCTGGTAGGCTGTGGAATGGCAGCTTCAACTTCAGTAATGTCTAAGAAGAGCAGTGCAGTCTTCCTTCTCTTTGTGGACTTCCCCACTTTGTTTTCTAGCAAAACACACTGATGTGACTAAAGACACCTCAGTCTGTAAACTCATCTCGTCTCAAGCTGTTGTAAAACAAAGGGCTCCTTACTTACATTTAACTGAAAGTTAAATGGGATTTTAAGAAGTAAGAGCAACAATTATATATATATAAAAAAAAAAAGTATTGGTATTAAGGAGTATTTTAATTTCAGGAGATCCAGGCATTGTTCTTGACCATTGCACTTTACCTGTGATACTAAGGTGAATTCCGTATTAATTGCATTGTTTTCTTATTTAGTGACAGAAATATTCAAAACTAATGCCTATATGTATTCCTTCCAGGTGGTTTTCTATGCATTTGCTATAACTGGCATAATGCTGTTCAAAGGTACTGTGGTTCCTATGGGAAATGTCAGGTAATATCACTATTCAAAGTAGTATTCAGTAGTTTTCAAATGCATCTGCAATGCTGTGACTGAGTTGTTTTATTTTTCTCTTGTGTTTGAAGCTGCCTTTGCGTTAATCACACAGACTTTTTTCACTTGTTACTCTGTCAGTTCTTTCTTGCTGTATTGGAATTGCCAGAAAGCTCACCTGTAGCTCGAAATTTTAACCTGCTGTAGCTTTAATACTTTAATGATTTTCTGCCCAAATGAGGTACTTAACTTTCTACAAGGTACTCACAGGAATCTTGTTTTTAAGGTACAGTATGTAGATAGCTATGCTCATATCAGACTATTATTCTCCTACAGTGTTATTAATACGACGTATAACAATGGCACTTTGCAGTGTGGGACCTATGAGCAACTGGAATATTGGCCAAACAACTTTGATGACTTTGCTGTGAGTCAGTCTTAGCACTCCTTCCCTCTCTGCCTGATGCTGTCCCTCATTTTCCAAGGCTTTTAAGTATGTGATGCATTCGCTCAGCTTCTCTTTTCCTCGTTCTCTTCAGGCAGCATTAGTGACTCTCTGGGATGTGATGGTAGTGAACAACTGGCAAGTCTTTTTGGAAGCATTTTCGAGATACTCAAGTCCGTAAGTAGCAGTAATAATACCAATACAGGGCCGTATAAATCTGGCTTGTAAAGTAAGCAAACGAGAACTGCAGTTAGCACAGTTCCTACGATCTTATAAAGAGAGGTGCTTCTTACTTTTCTTTTGGGTAATTCCAGGTTTGTAGGAAAAAGCTTAGTATTGCTTGAGTGGTCTTTAACTATGTAACTCAATGGCTGGCGTAGTGCTTGGTGCTGCAAAAGCTGTGGTCATGTTTAGAAGGTATTCAAGCTGGTTTGATAGTTATCTCATTCCAAAAAAGCATGAATTACTTAAGTGGATTATAAACAGGTTTGCAACATACATTCGCTGGCTGGCTCTCACTGTAGAGTCAATCGTGCTGAAGAGATGTAAGTGAATCACAGTAACTTATTGCTTTTGTATTTACTCTGTGGGTAAATAACTTTTGGTAGGCTTAGAACCTTGGGCATATCTTTCATTTGTATTGCACTGCTTTATGGGAATTCTGAGTTAGCAGGATAGCCTCAGAGTTGGCCTGCTGCAGTAATCCTTGGCTGGTCACATTTCAGTGCAATAACCTGGGAGTTCTGCTGTTTGATTTCTGTGGAGTCATGGTTTCATCCACATATTAAATATTGCAGTTTGAATCAAGCAGAGGGAAGCGGTTCTTCACCCAGCATGTGGTTAAGGTGGAGCATTTTTGTACAAGCCGTTATGTGTATTAAGTGTTAAATGTGGTCTGGTGATGATTGGAGAAGTCATGAAAGAAATCCATTGGGATATGAAATGAACAGAATCCACCTCTAGCTCAAGAAATTTCTAAAGTGTGAGTGGTTGGAGATTAAGAGCACTTAAGGGGTAGCCTTGAAGGTATTTGCTGTGTTTTTGCACTTGTTCCATTTGCTGCTGCTGTTGGCCACTCAAAGGATACCATCTTAGATCTTTCTGTGATCCATAATATCCTTTCCTAGTCTGTTTTTTTCCTGTCCTTTTGTGGTTTGTTTAGGTACGTTAAGTTGGGGAACAAAATCTGTTTGTCTAACTGAATGAAAAGTCAAGATTATTATTGTTAGATCCAGATCTTCTTTTACATTAGGAAAGTAGTAGTATAATCTTTGAAGGAAAAATGTGATTTCATGTCTGTTTTTGGTCATTTTCAGGCTGAGTTTATTTGCTGTCTACTTCATCATAGACCCACAAACTCATTTATTTCCTTTAATCTGATCTGCAGGTGGGCAAAGATCTATTTTGTAGCCTGGTGGTTGATCTCCTCTGTCATATGGGTTAATCTCTTCGTAGCTTTACTTCTAGAGGTAAGAAGTAGTATTATTTGATGTGAAGTCCTGATAAAAGGATGTGATCTGTATGGGAAATGAAAAGAGCCCAGAAAACCTTCTGGGAAATAGAGTTCGGTTTTGTGTGTCTACTTGATCTTTTTCCCCATCCCTTTTCCCCAGATGTTCAGGAAGCATTTTTTTTTCCCTAGACAATTGTGCATTTCTTTATTTTGCAACTTTGTCACAAGTCTGATTGCATTTTGTTGGATGTGAATGTTTGTGCATTACAGCTTATTCGCTATAAAGATGTGTTGTGGTGTCAGTTTTTTTCCATTGCTTTTGTCTTCCAGAACTTTATTCACAAATGGGACCGTCGCTGTCATCGGGAGTCTCTCTCAGATATTGAATACCAGAGGACAGTTGAACTAATGTTCAGGTGAATTAAATTGGTCTTGGTGATTGATTTAGATTATTCTGTTTATCTCTTAGCGCTTGTTACAAGAGGGTACAAGACTTCTCTTAATTTCCTTCCTCAGAAGTGAACTGTGTCATCTTTTACCTTGGTGAATCTCATTACGTGCTTTAGTTGGGCTTGTTTTAAGCTGACTTGTGAGCCTAACCTTTATATGCTTTCTGCCAAGATTGTGATGGGGGAAGAGGTATTGGAAGTAGGGGGATCTGTGCTGAGAGGGAGAAGAAAATGGAAGATGTGGAAACTGATGCACATTCTTGGCTTATTATGAAATTGTGGGTGGTGAGTTGATACTTGATGATCATGAACACGTAGAACTTCTGGTGCACGTTGGATATGCAATAGTAGCATTGGGAACATGTTCTCATTTGGGAGTTTTTTCAGGAAAACAAACTTACTGACCTTCAGTTGTATTGTACTGTGTGCAGGAAATTGTTTCCCTGCTCCTTATGGGAAAACAGCTGCTGGTTTCCATGACACATCTGTAAGGGATGGATCACTGGCAAGTAGATGCATCTTTAGGGAGCATCAGCTTATTGTAATTTTAATTCCACTTTTCAAGAATGAAACGAGCACGTGTTCTTGCAGTGCGGACATTGAGATGCAACAACTGCTGAGAAGTTCCCTTTGTTGTCCCTAACAACTCATGCTTTCTCTTTGTAGAGATGTTTTGGAAGAACCGACGGAGGAAGAGCTGATGGAAAAGCTGCACCAGCATCCACACCTGCACTTATGTAGGTGACTGGTGGGAAGGATGGACTTATTTAGACCTCTGTTTTTTTGAGGTTGTCAGCTGGAAGAAACAGAATGGATTTTCTATGAGGTGCTGTTGGGAGAGGCTTGCAAGGCTTGTAAGGCTTTGCTTGGCAATTCTCTGCCGAAAGAATGTTTTTAATTGTTCATACTCGAATCCTTGCTATTCTGACTTGATTTTAAGTTGCAATTTTAGAGGAGTATTGCGGCTATTATTTTTATAAACTGTTGGTATCAGAAAGTTTTATTTTCTTTTGTTTTTTTTTTTTAAGAAGGGAAAGCCTGTTAAAAGGACAGTGCACTTTAAAACATGAACTTTGTAACCACTAAGCCTGCTATTTTGAAAAGCACAAGAAAATGGAGCTGCCTTTCCTAATAGGGGAGTGTGGAGAGGGCTGTGCCTGCAGTTGGTGAACGGATTAGGCAGGGTCAAAACAAAATCCTTTATCTTTTTGTGGGGAGGCTGAAACACTATTTTCACTGAAACATGACACCAGCCTGGCTTACTAAATTTACGGGAGTTAATCACTTTAGAACACAATTAATTTCAACTGTAGTTGAACTTAATCTCGTGGAACACCTACTTCACGCCTCTTTTATTTGACTAGGGTTTGTGCTGGTTGCACCATGCTGGCTGCCTTGAGAGCAATAATAAGTTTGAATGGAAAAATTACATTTATGGTTTTCAGTGCGATAAGACTGAGCTCTCCTTTAGGGTAAATGTTCTCATGTTGCTTTTTAGTGAGCTCTAACTTTACCTTCCAAATCCTGTTTTACACTGTGTCAGGTTCCATAAAAAAGCTGAGGGGAATGAACTTTGACCAGATGTAGCATCATGATCACTGTGAGTCTCCCTTTTAAAGGGGGGAAAAAGGCTGAGTGGGATAATCAAAGTGGATAGCAGTTCAGATTTTCTTCTGAGTGTTGCTGTGGCTTTGTGGCCACGTGCTGTGTACCTGAGTAATTCTTCCTCTGTAAGTACCTTGGTCAACATATCTAAAGTTGAGAATTAACAGTAAGTTATGTTTACATGCTTCTTGTTACCCCTTAGTATTTCTGTAAAAAATGGTGCTTATGTTTGATTCTTTGTCACATAATTAGTAAATCACTGTCACAAATAGACTCAATCCCAACTTAAATT
Source organism: Pavo muticus (assembly GCA_016647715.1). Lineage (NCBI taxonomy): Eukaryota > Metazoa > Chordata > Aves > Galliformes > Phasianidae > Pavo > Pavo muticus. The sequence goes on along the minus strand of JACDJE010002434.1, from coordinate 1,204,486 downwards.
TTTATGTGTGAAAATGAAACTATACTTTGAGGCACTGAATTTTCATTGAGTCACTTGTCACTAAAATAGACAGTGATTCTCTGCTCTGGCAAAGGCCTGGAGAAGGTAAATGGCTGTAGAACACCTATGAATTTAGGAGTTATCTGACACTTTTTAGATAACAAAACAATAGAGAAAGTGCCAAGTAGTCATCCTATTTACTTTTTCCTCTTCTTGTTTTGTCATCAGTTTTTTTTCTAGTTTCCTCTCCCTAATACAGGAAAGAATCTGGGACAATGGTGCAACAAGCTCAGAAGTATATTTCTGCATTATTGCACGGTTAAAAGTTATTTGGTGGTTCTTGTCTGTTTCTTTATCATTTATTTTCCTTGTGCTTTAGACAAAGTGCACGTCTTGTAGTTTGCATATATATATGACAAATCTTAGCTGAGCTCTATGCCATGCAGCAATCTTTCTTCTGTAATTCTGCACCTTAAGCCATGCTGTTGTCTTTTATTCACTCTTGTCTCCATTCCTTAATAATCCAATGAATAACTTGATTGCACGGGTTTCGGGGGCATTACCATGCTTATTTTCTATCGTGAACTTGGAACACGGATTATAACGAGTAGATAAAAGGCACCAGCACACTTCTATATTTGATTTTGGTTTTGTCAGGATGATTTCTGCTTTTTCGAGCTTGATTTAATCACAAACACCAATTTATTGGCTCTGTTAATGGAGTTATACTCTATTGACCTTTTTACTCAATCATCTTTTTCGTTTTGGACTTTTCTGAATACTTGGAGAAGCCACTTTGCCTGGCCAGAAAGTTGGTGGCCATTTCCTATCAGCCTGTAAGCTTCAATTCTCTGTTTTGTTTTGTTTGTTTTTAAGATTTTTCTTTGTCCATTACGTTCCGCTACAGTCTACCAAAGCAACATGAATTGGTGTGGAATTATCATCACCAGTGCCTCTGCAGTGCTTCTTCACATCTGCACAAGGGTGAAGAAGGCTCTCTGAAGGGAATAGTCTTAGTCTTGTTCATGTTTCACAGTTGTGTAATGGATGGGAAGTTTAATTAGAAGTTAATATAAAATTGTGGTATCTAATGGCAGTTGTACTGAAAGATGTAAATGACCACAGGTCTTGCACAATAACTGTATAAATCATGACAATTAATGTAACTGGGTAAAATTTGGGGTTTGTATTATTAAAAAGGTTTATTCTTAAAATATGAAAGTAATTGAGATGTTAAAATGATTCCTGTGGTTGTTTTCTTTCTATCTCCCATAGCTACAGAATTCTCTGTTTCTAGATACATGTTAGCATCATCTGTAGGTACTTATGCATAACTTTTAAGGTGAATCTTCCTTGGAACTAAGTCAGGATGTTGGGCAGCATGGTTTCCATTTTCATTTTAGTCTTTGATGCATCTGCAAACTGGATTTTCCCTCCTTGTTCTCCCTGAGAGGGTCAGTGCAATATGTGTTTTCACAGCACTTCATAGAGTCGATTGGAAGGGACCCTGAAAGGCCATCCTGTCCAACTCCCCTACAATGAACAGGGACACCTACACTAGATCAGGTGCTTAGAGCCCCATCCAACCTGACCTTGAATGCCTCCATGGACGGGGCATCCACTACCTCTCTGAGCAACTTGTGCTGGTGCCTTATCATAAAAAACTGTTTCCTTATATCCAACCTAAATCTCCCATCTTCTAGTTTGAAACCATTTTGCCTTGTCCTGTCACTGCTAAACAGTCTGTCCCCTTCTTTCTTCAGCTGGGACAGGTCTCACACAAAATGTGTCAGAGTCTGTAATATTTTTTTTGAAACAGGGTACGTTTTTTAAGAACAGAACAAGATCAATTCTGGGTCAAGCTAAAGTCGTCTTAAGTTTGCTACTGTCTTTGGCAATTGCTTTGGTGAAGCATGTAGGAAACAAAGCAAACAGCAGATGACCTTGCCTTGTTAATCAGGCACAGATTTTTGCTAGTTGCCGAGAGAGGCTTTAATCAGCAACCTCTTGGCTAATTGAAGATTCCTCAGGTGTTTTTTATTCCTCACCTGCTATGAATTTGTACTATTTAAAGACTTACGGGGAATAGGAGGGAGAAGAGAGAATTCAAATGCTCTCTGTTTCAGTAGAGGCATGGAAACAACAATCAGTTGTTGCATGCTTATGTATGAAGAAATTTTAAAAGCTGTAGGTAGGGCAGTCAGCGTAACCACAGTGTAACCAGTAACTGGGCAGAAGCTGCAGATGAAAGAAGAAATACCCTCTTGGATTTCAAGGAATTATGTGAGTACGTAAGGCTTGCTTTCTTGACCTCTGTATGTTGCACTGGTGGGGACTATCGATTAGTAAACTGTGAAATGTAAGGTAAAAGTATCTTAAATCTTGCTTTCACCTGTCTTCGTACCATGAGCAGTAGCATCTGTACATAGTGTTACCATGACTTCTGCTATTGCTTAATGTTCTTTTAGTCAGATGAAGTCATTTCAGTTTTCCATCTGTCTTGGCTTTTTATTGAAAAGGAAATAAATATAGGTGTCTGCATGTGCTCTTTATGTAGGCGTGTTGATGACTTCTGCTTTCCCTAGAGTTTTGTTTAAATAACAGGCCTCCCGCCCGAGGGGAGATCAAATGGTTTGGACTTAATCTGCAGTCTCTTAAATGTTTGGAGACATTTATTATGTGAACTTTGAGTAGAAATAATTTGGAGTGGGGGAGGGAAGAGATTTGGTTTCAGTTTTAGCTCTAAGCACTGCATGGGACATTTCCAAATGACCTTGATAACCTAGAGGAAATAGCCAAAATCATGAGTGGAAAATGTAATGAAGACAAACTATTACAGTTTAAAAAAAAAATACAGTATGGGGGAATAAGTGGTATTAGAGGACAAGTCTTAGAGGGCTTAGGTATCTGAAGGATTAAATGAAAAGTACTTTGCTGTAACTTGCTTTGGAATTCCAGTTTTGGAATGGTATTCCAGTGTTGGGCCCCACATTTTAAAATAATCAGGTTGGGGGAGGTATTTGTTACGGGATGGTAACAGAAGTCATAAGGGATTTGGGAACCGAGTTGGGAAGACTTTGAAGGAGGTGATTTGTTCAGGGAAACAAGAAATGGGCAGGTATATTTGCTGTTTGAAAAGCTATGAATGATTTGAGGGGGTGATCTGTTTATGTTGTGTAATCTCTTTGTGCTGATGGTAGGAAGAATCATAGCTCAGAGTTCATCAGAGTTTCTAGCTGTTAGGAGCTGCTGCTGACTGTGGACATGGAATCTGGGAGGTCACAGATTCCCTTTGCTTGAGGCCCTCTTAGGAAAGGGTTTGTTGATCACCTGCTCCAGCTTTGTCTGTATGTTTGTGAACCTGCCCCTGATGGTGATGCATCTGCTGGTCCCTGAGATCCCGTCCCGCCCACCTCTCTCTGATTTCACTGGAAAGAATTCCCATGGCTGTAACAAACTCAGCTTTTGTTGTTAGAGTGTGTGCTGTTGGTTCTAGCTAATGGCTTACAAATGTGTACAGTAAAGAAGATTTTTACAAGAAGGGATATCAAAAGATATCGAAAAATATCCACCTCAGCCTCCTTTAGTCAAGCAGGAAGGTGAAATTTAGTTGTGTGTGTTATGACTCCAATAATCAGCCTAACTCTCCCCCAGGTGCCCCGCTGCATCCTCATTGCAGGTGCGGTTCTCCCTACTTGGTTCTCTTTAATCTTGTTTCTACATATCCTACCTCTTTGGGCAAGAGGAGTAATGTGCTGCCCTTCTACCAGTCTGTGTTTGCTCATTGGCAAGACGAGCATAGAAGGCATATCCTTCTTGTGGTGAGAAGGCTTAACATGGGCACTCTGCTCTACTTGTGACCAGTTGTCACAAAATGCATGAGATGTTTTTTGACATGTTATCTCTTCTGTCAAACTTGGTTTGGTGAATGAGTTTAAAAATTACTGGGGGTGATGTTCTGTGTGGTTGTTAGAGTGAAGCAGCCAGAAAATGCTATAATAAGTAAGACTGTGTTGTTGGGAGTTGTATTAATAAAAATTGGTATGATGATTCACTGTATCCAAGGTGACTGAGGATTGAGAGCTTTTCGATGAGAATTGAGTGCTCCAGTTGGTAGAAGAGGTGATGGTTCAGAGATGCTAGTGTGCTCAGCATCATTAGTCTGTTCATAGAATATGTTTCTGAACTGTGTACTGGGCTTTCTTGCATCATCCAGGGTTACCATTGCTTTTTTTGAAAGATAAAATATATCATGGTGTATTTAAGTAATAGAGCTGGTAGTGGGAAATCTGTTGCTAGGCCAGGAATAAATATCAAATCTTCAGACTTCATTAATCACAAGCCTCACATTTCATGCTATGCTTAAATCTTTTTCTGTGTTCATAGAACTACTGTTTTCACAGCATAAAATGAGAGAAAATGTTCGGCCTCGAAGCTAAGGTGGCACTCTGCAAACAGTAAGTGCATAGTGATGGGTGCAGCTGGGGGAGCCACCTGTAGTTATCACCTGGAAAGCATGTGAGAACAATTTCATGACTGCATATAGAACAAAGTCACAAGGAACAGTAAGCATGTATGTTTTTAAAGAGTGTCATAGTGGACTAAAATTGTTGTCATTCAGTAGGAAAAACCATAGTGGTGTTACCTGTATTTTATATACATTTGTTTTCCAAAGGTAGCAGGATGGTTTTTTGCCAAGAATTACCCATGTTATTTACTAAATAAACCTAAGCATCTGTTCAGTTTTCTGTTTCTATTTATGTAGCTTATTTGCAATTCTTCTTGTATCCACTCCTACACTTTTCCACAGTAATATTTTGCTGAACTTCAGACTGTAAGTTGAAGATGATTGCAGCTTGTAACAGCCTTGGTCATCTTTTTTCCATTAGGCCAGTGGAGCAGGTGTTGTCTTTGTTCTGTAAGGATACTTTCATGGCCCTCATCGCTGCATTATTTGAGTGCCTCTTGAGTACTTTACTGAAAACATCCTGTTGGAATAGGAAAATATGACTATCCTTATTTTACAGATGATCAGCTGAGATATTTGGTGATCTGCCCATAGCTGAGCTCGAAATCTGTGGGAGAGTTCGGAATAAAACCTGGAGTTCCTGCTTGCTGCTCTCACTAACAGACAATGCTGCCTTCTTTCATTGCAACAGCTGTGAACTTCAGGTGTAGATGATGATGATGTTTCCAGTCGGTTTGCAGTTTTGCTACTGCCTATTCTTGTATTTAACTTCTGCTTATGTTGTTTTAAAACTGCAGAAAAATCCAGGAACCTCTCAACTTCTAACTTTATTTCCCATCTTAGCAAAAAAAGGAGGACTATCACTGCTCTGCTACCTGACTTAGAAATATTGAGTAGAAATGATCTGAGGCTGACCCATGTGCTGGGATTTCAGTAAGTGTAACTAAACTACAAGATTTATAGTATCCAAGGTGCTACTGTATGTGTACAAAAGGACAACAAACAAACAGGACGACCATCCAGAGCAACCCTTATTTGACAGCTCCTGCTCTTCCTGCTGTCAGACCTGGCACTCGCTCCAGGAATGCTGAGTTTTTCCTTAGTGTTGTCTCTTCATGCTGCTTGTGTTTTGCTCTTTGAGATAAAAATGGATGGTCCACCTTCTCAGAGCTGGTGAGTGCCTGCAGCAGCATACTGAATTTTGAAAACTATGTCCAATTGTCCTGCATTGTTTTACAAAGGACCATCAGCCCTTAAGAGGATGGAAATTGATATAAAAATAGAGCATGTTTTTAACACCGAAGACTATTGTATAGTAAGGATGAGTGTCTGTAACATGAAATACAATCTCTAATGTGACTGCGGCTTGCTGAGCTGGATGCAGAAATTAGAGTCAAATAGTAATGATTGTGTTACGTAGGCTGTCGGATCAGGTAAGCATATAAGCCCATTCTAGTCTTAAAGTTTGGAGTGTTGTGCAGGATTCTGGCTAAATTCAGAGTGGGTTCTGCTTGCATCCAGAACAGAATTATAGCTTTGTGTGTGATGTAGAACTGTAACATTATAGCATTGAACTGAGTGGTGGTAGTACAACAATGGTCTCATACAGTGAGCATCATACTAAGGTGAGCTGGGAAGCCAATCTAACCTGTATTATTTTATGATGTTATGTCTCCTTCTTGCATTTGGGAATGAATTGCTTCCACACACAGTGAGCTGAGCTGTTGCCAGTACTCTTTTTATTAAGTAATGACCTAGAAAGTAAAGCTTAGGTCTTTAATGTGGCTTCCCTTACCTATTTAATGCCAGTGAGAAAAATCTTATATTTCACCAAAACTACGAGTATTTAGTTTCCAGCATCCTGAATAATTGGTAGCTTGTCTGAAAAGACTTCAGCAATTACTCGCTGTAGAAAAATGACTCTAAAGAACTTCTCTGTGTAACCAAAGGTAAAGGTGTTGAATCCGGACAATAAAACTTAGATCAAAGTAGCCAGTGGGAAGGGCTGTAGGAGGAGCAGATTGTCCTTTAAGCTTCACCATGTTGTTACCTCTCTCCTTCTCTAATCGAATTTCACAAAGAAAGCGAAGCTATTCTTTCCTGTTGTAATTCTATCAGAGGCCTCCGCTAGATCAGCAGGAAAGCACCTGCCCTTCTTGCTTCAGATTTGGTAGATAGAACCCAGTTATTTTGATAGCAGTTAGTTAATCCATAACCAAAGCGTGTACCCACAGCAACACCTGCCATGCAGGTGAGCTTTCAGTCTTGTTAATGTATAAATATATACAGATTTTTGTATTAAACTCACACGCTTGCACGCCCAATAGTGATCATCATAAGTAGGAGAATTTAATGAAGTGAGGTCATAAATGTCTAATATGCTTTTTGTTGGGCAATAAAATTGCCCACGTGTTGTAATTGAGGTCTGAAGTGAACTTGCTTGCTGGGGCCTCTTTAGGGTAGATTACAAAGACCAACAGAGCACATGCAAAATGTTTTTCATGCTGTTTTTTCTCCCTTTTGGTCCACTAGCCTTTCCTTCTTAACCATCTTGGGTTGGTGCCTGTTGTAATATCTAGTGCCATCAAATTCAGTGCTTTAAAATTAGGCACACGTTTGAAACATCTGCATGACTGAGACCCTCCACCGTCACTATTAAGCTTTTTCTCTCTGATGTTTTCTAAGTCCTTGATTCTCTTCTGGTCTCCTGAATGATCCTGATACAGTTCTCTAGAGTTCTGTAAAGCAGGCTCCTGTACTTTCTAATATTACAGATACTGGAAAGTGAAGTGTGGGTTGAAGGCTTGATTTCAGGTGTAATGTGTTCTAAAACTGACTTATGTATAATTGGCCACTGAAATTTGTGCCAGCTAACAAAAAGACCAGCTAACGTTTTGCAGAACAAAGTCATTATAGAATGTTTGCAAGGACATTGTTAAGTGGTGTTATGGTGTTCCGTGGCTTTTGCTGACACTGCGTTTTGATGGCCTTTGGTGATGAACTTCACAGTTTCATTGTAAGACTGTGGTGAATACCTCCCTGTAGAAGGGGTGCTTAGAATATTATATTATTAGATCTTGTTGTCTGTCGTGCACCTCATGGTGCTCTTCGCACTCGAGTATGTAAAACGCCACTATTTGAATTTGGAAATACCTTACTGCAGAGGAGGGCTTACCACTGGGGCTAATTGGACTGGAGCCCTCTGATTAACACAGTCTGCTTTGCTATATCAAAGTCATTTTACAAGGTTATGGTCACAATACCATGCGGTGCTTCTGTAAGTATGTAACTGATTAATTGCACCTAAGCTGGTTAACTGTAACTTAAAAATGAATACTCCTGTGGAAGATTGTGGTAGGTCAGACTCAGTGCTCTAGAAGCACTTTCAGAATACATTTTAAAAATCAATACAAATGCTGTTTGTTAATATACAAATAAATAATGACTAAATGTAGACTTAGTTGAGCTCATTTAAAATGTAACCCTGTTATTTGTGAGGATGTCATGTTACAGAAAGCCATATAAGACAGTAGACTTTGCAGTTGCATATTTCTTTTGAAATGGAATGTAAACTAACAAAAGCATGTGAAAATGAATCTATGCTTGTCAACCTGAATTCTGAGGTTCAGTTTTCCATGGTGCTTTGTTCATATGAGCATTTACAATGAACGAGAAATAAGCCCACTGTATTCTTTCAGTTCTTGTTTCTGTTTCAGGGTTGTGATTGAGAGTGTAGAAATAAACAGAAAAATATTGCATTAGATCAATTTAGATTTAAAAAAATAATACACAAAAGCAGCTTAGGCAGTATTGCAGTTGTTGTTGAAGTTCCACTTAGTTGTTTATTACCTGTGTGCTCTTAATTAGAAGAATTATATAGGGAACGATGCATCAGCAGCCAGGTTACATGACCCATCACAGAAGGTGCTGGAGGGAGAGAGTGTCTTCTCTTTAAGCTTTTTGGGGCTTGTAGTAGCTCATACAGTCAAAATAGATAGAAAGAAGACAAGGAAAGACCAGTTTCCAGAGCGGAACTGAGACAAAAGGACTTGCCCTGTCCCTGCAGGCATCCAAGGCCAGGTAGGATGGGGTCCCAGGCATCCTGATCATCCAGCAAGTTGGTAATCCTGCCCATGGCACAGGGATTGGAACTGGATAATCTTTGAGATCCCTTCCAATCCAAACCCTTCTATGATTCTGTGACTTCAGGCACAAGAGGTGATCTCAGAAGTGGAGAATGCCAATCTCACTTTTGATGCTTCGTTACCTTTAGTAGACCGTTCGCTTCAGTAAATTTGATTTGAAGATGTAACTTTGGTACTTGGGAAACTTACTGTAAGGGTCCTCTCATTATGTCTTTTGGTTGTCTCAACCCAGGTACCATGTTCCATGTCATCTGTTGATATCACTTAGGAAGGAAATTCACGGAATCATAGAATAACCCTAGTTGGAAGGGACTCAAGATCATGGAGTCCAACTTAATGGATGTGCAGGACTCATCTCCAGAGCTTCCCAGTCACAAACTAGTGCTTTGTTAGAGGTCAGGAGTCTTCAGGTGCTATAATCTTCCATTAAGACACCTACTTGCAGAGGCAAATCTCAGGTAGCCAGCTGCTGGTGTGAACGGGACATTACAAGGCTTCTTTCTTTGTTAATTCTCCAGTTGTGGCTTTTGCCAGCAGAGGGAGTTGGAGACCCCATCTCAGACTGGGTCTGTACAGGTTGGACTGTAAGGTCAGTGCCTCTGGGTGCTCTCAATGAAACATTCTCAGCATAGTTAATTACTGGAGCTTGCATCAAGAGTCTGGAATAAATAAGGGGTTGCTTGCTTGTTTTTAATGGAAAAATGCAGGAAGATATGTTTTGAGGCAATGAATTATCAGTGCTAAACATGTATTTGTACCAAAACATACATAATAAATGAGAAAATGAAATTTCTTACCACTTGGTAAATCCAGTGTCACATCTGAATAAAATACAGGGAAATTGCATAGACTGCAAATGACTCTCAAAATGATCTCTGATGTTTGAGAAACTCAGAGCATTACTGGACACAATTTTTTGTGAAACTCTTCCCCAGATTTTAACACAGTGATCAGTTTTTTTGCTGTAGATAGTTCCAGGGAAAGAATCTTTCTTTAGGTTTTTAGTGTGTATGCTGTGACTTCTTGTGTTTTGATGACAGGGACATCCTGCTATCTCTTGTGTGACTAAGTCAGAAAATTGATATATGTGAAAATAAATCAAGGACTGTTGGACGACTTTTAAACCTGTAGTGTGGTTCCTCTGGTTTTGGTCAATAAGCCCTCAGTTGAGCATCCATCCATTGAACAGTCAGGGTCTTTTATAGCATCTGAAGCTGATAACTGAAAATATAATCTATGTTTTAAAGTAAGGTATTGTATAAATTGGTCTTGTAAATTTTAAATTCTCCTTAATTGAGCAGCTACCCATGTTACTGCCCCAGCTGTGTGGACAAATTCTTCAGAACTGAGCAGCTTGTTCTTTTTGTGTGTAAATATGTATCAACAACTATTTTTTTGCTAGTTTATTGAATTTTTTTAAACCAGCAGTCTGCGACTGTCTGTTTTCCTTTTGAGAAAATTCAGAGTGCTTAAACCTTTGAAGGTTTCTCTTAAAAATAATTGTGGGTGGGATGGATCTTCAAGATACAAGTAATGGTGTTTTCATTTTTCCCTTAAACCTGATGGACTACCACTAGTGTTTATACACTGTTGCAAACTTAATTTAGATGTTTTAGACCTCACTACTACAAGTTGTGCTTTGTAAAGAAATCAAAGAAAGAAACTGAACGGTGCCTGAGTGGAAACAGTGAGGGAATCAGCGTGTCTGGCATTGACATAATACTGCGAAATCAATGCTTTGATCAACTATAAAGCATAACAGCTGTGTGAAAGGTTTGCCGTGGTTAGCTGGCATTATCTCTTGTGCAAAGCCAAGTACATTGTAAACCAGTAAAAATTAACTGCCAGAGCACAATGATGTTTTTGTGACTGGGAATTCAGATAAAATTATGCTTCTGTTGGCAGAATGATAAAAAGAGCTGGGGCCATTTGCATACAGGTGAAGAGGGGCGGCGATGTCCCGTGTTCCGCAGAGTGCAGGGCACCACAGGTATGCAAAGCATTCAGCTGCAAGGGCTGTCTTTTAATTAAACTTTATTTTCACCTGGTTAGTTATAGAGTGGGAGGAAATGGGCAGTACCGTGCTGAGTCATTGGGTGGCAGCAGAGCATTTACCACTTCCCATGGCATCTCAATAGAAGAAAGGACTGCAGCTCTGCTTGATTTTGATGTAGGTGCCTCAAAGCAAGGCTTGCATTCTGAAACAATATCTCAGCATGATATCTGTGGTGAGAGCCCTTTCTCTTCGAGACAGATTTCCCTCCAAAAGTTTTAACATGTGAGTGTCTGCATGTATAATGTATACAAATGTAGATGCGCACACAAGAACTGTCTCTGTGGGCTCTGCAGGTTTCGCTCTGTGACAGTGAGGAGCTTTAATGTGACTGCTACCACTGCCAGTTCCCAAATTAGATCCTGTATCCCTGACAGTTCAAGCTGCTTCTGAAGATGTGTAGTGTGGTGGTCTTGTGAACGAAGCCATGTCATAGGTCTAAATTATTTTTCTGCTGGAAGTGGTGGTGTGAATGTGGCCAGCATTAGTTAGCCAAAACTGCCTATGTTTTTATTAGTCATGGCTCTTTGTTAGAAAGGTGTAAGAGGCAGGACAGTTAGTGTTTATCATTAGTGTTTATCAGTGGCTGTGAGCAATGTGGTCTAGAAGGAGGTGTCCCTGCCTATAGCAGTGGGGTTGGAACTAGATGATCTTAGAGATCCTTTCCAACCTGAACCATTCCATTAATTTAAGGAAGGAGTTAATCTCTCTGTGCTTATTCTACAATTTAAATGTGTCTTTTGTTTTTTTTTTTTTAACTTGAATGTTGTGGACGGTGCTTGAAGGACTTTGAAAATGCTGTCCTCTTTTGGAATGGAGTATAATTTTTGTGTTGTTTCATTTCAATTAAGAGATCAAGAACTTATTTCACTTGTGTTGATTCTGCACACCTCACGATGTAGTTCATGCCAAGTAATGTGCTGTGGCCTCAAGGAGGATAGATGAAGTAAATTTACTTCATCCCTGCCATTTTCTCATACTAGCTGAAGTAATCCACTTATTAAGTGGTGGATCTACAAAACCCTGCCCTTTGAATTTACCTATATGTAGGGCAAGAGTTTCCTCGTGCAGAGTTTCATTATTTATTTCCATGCTCTGTGGTTACCTTTAGCAGGACGTTGTGATGCAGAGTGGAAATAATAAGAATTACAGTACTGAGGATGAAGTATGCAAACTCATGATACCTCTTTGCCGTTAGCATGTGTGCTAGGAATGTGGTCATCAATGAGAACCTGTTGGTAGAAATAATGCAGAGATTTTTATCTGTAGAGATTTAGTTTGGAGCCATGTTGGGACTGTGTCAGCCTATGATCATTAAGAGAATTGGTTGGTAGGAAATGAAAAGACTGAGAATTCTGTTGGCTTTTGTCTGCAGTACAAGTAGCAGGTATTTTTTCCATTTTCTTTTGTACAAAGACAAGGAGAGAGGGACTAACACTGGCAGAAGTTAAGGCTTTTTGAAATCTGTTATAAATGTTACAGCACTGATGTTTCATGTCCTTTGAAGATTGCACATTGCTTCTCTTTGAGGAATCGGCTCTCTAAATTTCAACTTTGCAGCCCTCCAGTTAATTAATAGTGTTTTTTTAACGAATTGCTGCTGGCTTTCATTTTCTCCCCATGCAGGGATTTGTCAACCTGACTGCAGGAAAAACACAGTGCCTATTGTCCTATGCTTATTTTACATGCTGACAATAGGAAACCTCTTTTTCCCACAAATTTGCAATGACATTCTCATCTTCTTTAGGGGTTACTTCAAGAGGATAACTGCTATTTCCTCCCAGTTTAAGCTTCCCTGTGTCAGGGATATTTGATCATTTCCAGTAGATGGAAAAATGCAGTTTGCAGGCTGAGAATTGCACGTGTGCCTCTGTGGGCTGTTGTGAGGGATGCTATCTTATGGCGAATTTCTAGGAGATGAAACCATCGTGTTTAACGAAATAGGATGAGGATCTGTAAAATAAGCTCTTCCTGATGTATGAAGTTCCTAGAGCTTTAGTGGCTGCAACAAAAGGTCAGATCTGCTAGCAGCTCTAGGAGGAATTCCTGGAGGTTCCCTTGCATCTGCCTTGGATTCAACTGAATTGCATCCAAACCCCACAGGTTTCAAAGAATAATGCTGGGCTCAGTGACTTGCTTGCTTTAACAAAAGATCAGTTTAGCTAGAAAGCTTTGGATTGTAATTAGGGAAGTCTTTACACAATTCTTTGAGTAAAGAGAAAGGAGGTTACTGTCATTTTGAAGAATGCCAACCTAATGCATCGAAGTAGTCGTGCATTTTGGGGGCGCTTTGAGATGAGGTTGGTCGTTAGGAAAAGTTTCTTCTTGGAAATAGTGGTGGTGCACTGGGACAAGCTGCCTAGGGAGGTGGTGGAGTCACTGTGCCTGAAGGTGTTCCACAACTGTGGAGATGTGGTATGAATGAACCTGGTCAGTAGATATGGTGGGGATGGGTTGGTGGTCTGACAGAATTTTGTTGGAGGTCTTTTCTGCCCTTAATGATTCTATGAAATGCAATTATATCAAATACAGAAGTGTTGTCTCTGTGTTGGAAGCTGAGCAATATACTTGTGACCATCTGAGCACCATTGGCATCTGGTGGTTTGAGGTGCCTTGGTGTACTGTTCTCATGGTGGGAGTGATTCCCCCAGGAAAACCGAAATGTAAAAATGGTAGAGTAGTTCACTTGGAATCTATACTAAACAGGAGCTATAATGTTGGCAAGTGGTGGTACAGATACCTCAGCTACTTACCACATGCAGGCAGTAATCCATATAGTTGCACTAACACTGTGAATTCTGCTGTAATACTATCTAGGATATTTCAGATAAATTCTGATCGTAGAAGCTTTGAGAAGTGCTTACACAGCTCTTTCTTCAGCATGCTGAATGTTCTTGTTCAAGTCCTGACTCATTACCCTCAGTTAGTGGTAAATTAGGTTCTTGAGATGGGCCAATGACAAATCAGGTTTTTATGCCTCTTTTCCAGTGTACCGCAGACCTTTGGAATTTCATGTGGTCTTCTATAAAAGGAAATTAATGATTATGTATTATTCATAAAATAATGTTTCCATCATTTCGTCCGTTTCCTCTCCATAAATTCACCAGCAGAGGGCTGAAGGATTTACCACCTACTTAATTTAGTTTAGATTCATGGATACACTGCTTAAACTTCCCTCTTGAAAGAAAATGTTCCTGCCAGGTCTGACCATAGATGTAAAATACTCTGTGCTGTCTGAGTGCATGACATATGCTGCATACAGTACTAAGCTGGTAGGCACACCCTCTCCATGGCTTAGTAATGTTCATGACAAAAAAAACTTCAGATGTCGCTTTCCAAGCATTTTGAAGCATTATTGTTTTATTTCAGAGCTGCTGAGTGGATGCCTTTCTGTAATGTGCAGTTATAAGCTGTTTAGATCTGCCTGGTCTGCATGAGGGAGATGGTTAGATAAGGTGACTGTAATGGTCAGTTTCGATCTGAAACTGATGCGTCTTTCTACAGCAGCCTTGGCTGAGAGTTTAGTGCACGCTCAGGGAAGTGCTTCCACTCTCCTTGTAGCATGCCCTCCTGAGTTGGGTTAAAAGCAGGACTTCATGTTCGGAGAACATAGCCGAAGGTGGAAACTTGAGCTTCATGGGAAAGAAAACAGATCATTTTGGCATCTTGGAATTGGCTAGATTCTGCAGTAACCCAACACATTTTTCCTAAATAGAAGACTGGGAAGCTGAGTTCCTTCGTTCTTAAAAGTGGTAGAAATTCATTCACTGCTCTGCAGAATTTGTGGTTAAGTTGCTTTTGAGCTGTTCTGCAGGAAAATGAAAGTTATTTCTTGATTCTAAGTCCACTGAAGAGTCTGAAAGATTTCCACTGGTTTCGGTGGCCTTTGGTCAGACATGTGATGTATTATGAAAATAGCGGAGAATGTCACTGTGGTTTTTTTGACCCTAAAAGCAGACTGGCAACATACCTAGAACCAAACTTTTCATATTTTCCAAGTGCTTTGCTGTTAAGAAAATTAAGTAAAATGTTGCTATAAAATTTTTAGGTAATAATATTTAGATGAACATGCTCAGAGACCATTCTGATGGTTTTCAGAGTGTCTTCCTGAGTCTTTGGGTTCTTCTGTGTAACCAAATGTGATCTTTTAGACCATTTTTGCCAATGGAATGTTTTCCTAATTGTATCCAGGCGGCTCAGTGTAGAGGAGTGACTGTGAGCGGGAATAAATCACTGCTAAGTACCTTGAAAAGATAAATGAGCAAGACTTGAACAAAAACAAACTCACCACTGTGCCTTACTATTTCTGAGTAAAGAAAAAGAGTAAGGTGCGATTGCATTTTGTGTTGTCAGCTTTGTTTAAAATGGTTGTTTTTTCAAAAGAATTAGCAGCTTAGATTCCATTGCATTTTGCGTGTTTGTTATGTGCTTTCTAGGAGTTTCTTTTGTAAAGATGGATAAATATTGGCTAATATCACTCTAGAAAGTACTTAAAAAGAAACTGCTTTTGCTCTAGATATTCTCTACTTTTTATGTAGTGACTGGGAGGGTGCTTAAGAGCCCATCTGTGTTGTCCCAAAGAATCTGTAATTTAAAAAGGTGGTGTGGGGAAAGAGGAGTACAGAGAAATAACAATATAATAACAGTAAGATGAATATTATTTTATTTTTTTTAAGATGTAGTATCTTCTAGGGGAAGCTAGAAGGGAAAGGCACTGAACGATCTCTGGGCATCAGTTATCATCTTTCCATTGAGAAGTGTGTGGTGTGTTTGAATAACTATGTATATGTATGTATGAACATGCATGTTAATAGCAGATTTCTGTTCATGTGCGCTTTGCTAGCAGTTTCTTGGTGAGCATACATGTATGAATATCTAGCAACAATCTGTTGCTACTAGGTTGTTATTTTTGCCCTGGGAAAGGCATGGAAAGGTGTCTGAGAAGCATGCTTTCTTGAAACTGGTTTCCTGTAGTGTACAGTGCCTCTTTGGTGCTTGTGTGCAAGGTGAGAGGCTGCCCCAGTGGTAGCTATTGCAATGCTCCAGCATGGTCAATGGGGAGGAACATCTTATCGTTTGAGGGAGTGTCCTGACATGGTGTAAAACATTCCATTGTCTTATGGCCATGTGTTGACATGAAGATTATAAAGCTAGCTTGGTTTTTTTGTATGTCGTTGAGTTCAGCAACAACCTGAGTTTTTGGGATACCCTCTCAAGGGGAAGCCGTATTTATTGTCTCCGTCTTCACAGACACATCATTGCCTGATCGAGGTTCACTATTCGGAAATGAAGTTAGGATGTAAGTGTTCACGTTTACAGTATCTCAAAAGTGCTATAGTCTGACCTTCTCAAAGCTTTGATTAATCTCTTCAACCCTTGATGGGGGAAAAACAGGTAAGTTGGGAACTTGCTTGACTTTCAGAAACTAAAGCACACGGGCCTCTTCTCCAGTGACCATCCCTTCTAAAGTGCTCTGTGATGGAATGAAATGCTGGATTTTTTTCTGAAGGCTGGAGATGACTTGAGTGTTTTTCTTTTCATTTAACCAGGAAAGCTAACTTTCGTCAATAATGCTATCTCTACTGTTTCACTGCAATCTTATTTTAAGGAAATGTTTGAACATTAAGCATTTTTCTCACATCAGTGAAACAGTGTACCTTTCCCTGCCAAAAATCACATTCGCATGTCATCCTCACTCCTGTAGCTGCAAGGTGAAGTCTGGAATTTTTCCAGTGGCCCAGCTGCCAATTTACCATTATTGATTGTTATCAGGAGTCACTTGAGTTGTCTGATGTATAGCAAAGTATGTTTTTGGCTGTGTGTGATGTGTGACCTGTTTTAGGTCCTGGGGACCTGCTTGTACTGGTTTATGGAAGGCTGTTCAGAACAGATTGTAGTTTGCTGAGAGATAAGTTCCTATGTTATAATGAAGTAGTAGTGCGCTGTTCAGGTGTTGCACGTGTGATAGGGGAATGAGCTTGCTCAATCATAGAATTGAAGGGGTTGGAAGGAACCATAAGCCCAACCCCTCTGCCAAAGCAGGTTCCCTACAGCTAATCACACAGGAAGACATCCAGATGGTTCTTGAATATCTCCATAGAAGGAGACTCCACAACCTCTCTGGGCAACCTGTTCCAGTGCTCCATCACCCTTAACTGTAAAGAAATTCTTCTGCATGTTAGTACAGAACTTCCTGTGTTCAAGTTTTAGGCCTTTACTCTTTGTCCTATTGCTATGTACCACTGACAAAAATGCCTGGCCTCATCCGTTTGCCTCCCACCTCCCATCAGATATTTATAAACGTTAATTAGATCACTCCCTCAGTCCCAGGCTGAACAGACCCAGGTTACTCAGCCTTTCCTCACATGGAAGATGCTTCAGGCCCTTTATCATCTTTGTGGCCTTCTGTTGGACCTAATCTGATTACTTGGTATTCAATGAAAGCTCAGCTATTGAAATCAATGAGAGGGGACACATGGCCAGTGCTCTTTTGACTTAATATTCAACTCTTAGTGTCTTTAGAGCTGCATTTTCTGTTGAGAAAGGTATTGCGAGATTAGGAGTTGCATGCATTTACTATAATCCTTGCAGTTAAGTGGGGGAAAAAATTAAAGTCTATATGAGGCTCTTCTGTTGGGGGGGGGGGAATCGTATTTTTGTGAAATGGAGAATGAAGGTACCTCATAACATTTAGTCCCTTAGTTTACTAGTTAGAGATGGCTGTGAGAACTTGTTAACACTGTGATTATGCACAAGATACTGCAAATAGCTCTGGGTGCTGATTGGAATTCATTTCTGAGACTCAGATTTAATCACTAGTGAGATTTTCCTGTAACAGTCAAGCACTTACACTCAGCCTCACACCTTGCATTAATGCCTTGTTTAAGCAGTCTAGCTAGTCAGCTAAGATATAAAAAACAGAAGGAATTAGAAAATCCCAATTTGATTGATATTAGTATTTTATGATCCTTCTAATTTGATTTAGCGATTCTTGTTTCATTTTGAGTTCGTTTTTCAGTTCTGCATTGTTAGAATTACATATGCCATATAAGAATTTGTTTAAAGATCACTTTTATTGGGAGTAAAATAAAAGCTGGAAATCTTCCTGTTATTTTAAGGCATTATAACAGCTTGTTTGTACAAAGTCTAAATTTGGAGCCAAATTTGACTTGTCCTTTACAGCAGTAATAACCTCAGAGCCCTGCTAATAAATGCTGGAAGGTTTGTCAGTGCTCAAATAAGTCTGAAGATATTTTGTTTATTTGCCATACTTAGTCTTCACACTGATGGGTTTTGAACTAGAACATATGGGTCTGCATTTTACTGCCCTAAATAGCTGATCACATATTACTAGGTGTTTGACAGCTGTCCTTATTGTTCATAGCTGAACATACTTTCTCAACACTTTCATAATCTATTAATCATTTATTAACCCTTTATAAACCATTTATAAATGTACCCTGGATAAAAAAAAAGTGACCATTCAATTTCTTCCTCGAGTTTAATATTAAAGGCAAGTCCAAGGTCAAGATGGGCAGAGGGAGGCTTTAGGAAGCCAGTGTAGTTTATATTTTGGCCAGTCAGCTGAGGAACCACGTGGAACTAAAATTAGTAAAGTGTGCGCAGTGAAGAAAGTTCACACGGTGTAATACGCTGTGGGCAGTATTAGCGTTGACTTACCCAATCTGTTAATGGTATGGTCTGTCTAGACCTTTTGGAACATTCCTTAGCTCCTTATTTAATGTAGGAGGAATCATTTCTGAAATTAGCATATAAATTGTCCGGAGTCAGCAGCCCTTTAAAACAGTATTTCACCCTTGTGTCAAGGCACAATCACTTGTTTTAAAAAAATAGTGATACGAGGGCATAAACTGAGAAAATTCATTAAGTTTAAAAAGGGGAAATGGTCAGGATTTGATTTGGTAGGTTTTATTTGTTTAGCAGTTTTAATAAGGGGAGGTGTATGATGATAAGGAAACATCAGGCAAGCTCTATTCATGTAGAAGGTTTACACTTATGTAATTGAAACTGGAGGGTTTTTCTTATTTTTGACATTACATTTTCTTCATTCCTTGGTCTTCCATGTAACCTCTAAGTAAGCCATACTGTGTGCTGTGTCCATTTGAGGGCTCAGTCCAGCTGAACAAATCTGGTGCTCAGTGCTGGGATGCTGCAGGGGGAGGCGTGGGGAACCTGCCGGAGGGAATCCTCCTCCCCAACTCTAGTTTCTTTCCAGGCACATCTGAGGTCTATGCTTGTTTGCTCTTCAGTTGCCAGGAGTAACATACAGTGCCCCATTCTGAGGTTATCGGTTGCAAAGAAAGGTAACATAACATGTATTCACCTTGAGAAGTATGCAGGAATTGTAAACTTGCATTTGGAAAGAGTACATTTCTATATGGAGACAGAAAATAAATGACGATACAGTCCAGTGGGTTTAGTTGGCATGAATCTGAAATGACCACACTGAGGCAGTGAAGCCAACAAAATCTTTGTAGTACAAAATCATATGTTCTGAACATGCCATGTACTTACAGAAAAGCTATTTCTGGAATGTTGCTAGAGAGTTTTATATATTTATTTGGTAGTTACTTTTCATCTCCCTTGCTCCAAAAGCCAGGTGCTTTAATCACAATGAAATTGACAGCCTTGGTCGCAGAGAAATAGAGCTGGAAAGTAATGCAATTACAGATATATATAAAAATTCTGTTTTAGATTAACTGAAGAAAATATCATAACTTAAAATTATTATTACCTCAAGTGTTAAACACTGAATTTGTTACCAGAACTGCCTTATTGGAAAGCTATTTCCATTCTAGAAAAGTTTGGCTTGTGGTCAGGTAAGTCTTTGAGATTCTGGATCCTAAATTTATCATGGTCCCAGTGTCCATCCCATGTGCTACTCATGTCCTCTGAAGAGAGCATGTTTAAGCTTTCATTCTAATAAATAGCAAAGAAGAACTGTTCGAGAAGGAAAGAAAAATCCAAGATTCCTTGAAACAAAACAAGCTGCTTACCTGATGCTAGAGTAAAGCATGAGAAGAGTTATTTTGTAAGCTCTTTATCCCATCTTCTCTTCAAGTACTTTTAAAACTATTTTGTACATAGGCAGCCCCAGTGACCTTCCAATTGTGAAGTCATGTTTGATCTTCTATTACTTTTTATTTGAGGATCTCAGAACACTGTAGGTGTGTATTTTAAAGGCTCAGGGCTAGGATGGCCACATGTAGGAGTTCGACTGAGTGCAGAACTACGTGCAGTGGGCAGGTGCCGTGCTCTGTTAGTACTCTGCTTGGAACAGTGAGGCCTTGGCTGCTGTCTGTGGGCCATTGCTTGATGCTAAACAACAATTGCAAGAGCAATGTGACAGTGTTCCTGCCTGAGTGAGCGATAGCAGTTATTTAGTGACCGTGAACTTAGCAACCGAAGAACTGCGTTTATTTCACAGTCTTCAGAGAGTGTCTGATCCAAAGATAATCATGTGCAAAGTGTCAGAATGTCCTGGATGAATCAGAGCAGGCCACTGTTAGCACAGATGTGAGGCTGGCTGCAGTGCTGCTGGGCAGGCACAAATGGAGCAAGGTGCTGGGAGATGTCAGCATGCTGCGCTGTGCACCAACTGCACCTTGGCTATGGGGCTCCCAGGCTTCCTTGTAGGGCTGTGTAGGCCTAACCTGTTGTGATTTTTGGAGTTACTTTGCAGAGACCGCTTTAAAATGTTGGATGCCCCCCCACTTGGTGCTCAATTTAATTGGAATTATGGTGCCCATCAAAAAGTATTACTGCAAGGTGACCTGGAAATAATCATTTCCTTTCATCTACAGCAAACATTTGTAGGTCGTTAAAATGTCACAAATAAAGTCTTATTCACAAAGAAATGGCTTTATGTGAGCCCAGTAAAATATGAGATTTCATTATATACAAAAAGGCTATGTGTTGTATTCTTGGTTCACAAAGCAAACGCCCAACACATGTGGAATGCACGGCAGGATGTCGGACCCTCTAAGGGTTGTATACAGATATATGAGGGGGAAGAGAGAAAGAAAAAAACACTTGTGGGTCTGAGGAAATGACCTCTTCCAGTAACAAATGGAGCATGTGCTCTGGGTCTCTGGGAGCATTTGTGTGGGGATCTTGCTCTCCATGTGCGCACATTCCTCTGAATCAGACAGGTGTTAAAGTGAAATGGTGCCCAGAGGACGCAGCACCCTCCTGCTATCAGCAGCCTGACCACATGACAGATCCAAGAGCAGCCAAGCACAACTGCCATGAGGCTTGCTAAGGGGTTAGATGCTGAATGCTGAGTGAGATATCCGTGCCAGCTTGGCACCCCTGGGCCATGTGGCTGTTCCCAGTGTGGGGCTGTCATTGTAACATACTGGTGAGTGTGGAACCTGAAGCTGTCCTCATAGTTCCTGCCGAGCGCAGATAACTTATTGTTGTGAATATAAAATATTAATTACCTTGCAAGTGTGCTTGGGAGGCTGTGCATGGCTCTGGCATCTCTCCAGACATGCTGTGGTGAAATCAGAGGATTGCCTCCTGGCACTGGAGTCTGTTTTGCAGTCGTCCACCTCCCCCCCCCGCCCCAGCATCACACTGGAAATGAGTAAGAGGAACTGTTTGAAAACAACTGACATCTGGGGAAAGATGTTCATTGGCTTCTGGGATTTAGACCAGTCCCTGAGCTGGTGCCTTAGGAGTGGATTTAACCAATGCTGTAATCTTTTGGCACCTGTTGCAGTTTTTTTGGCAGTGGCATAGGACTGCTTTGATTGCACTATGACCGGAGTAGTGAGCATATGTCTGATGCCCACCCCAGAAACAGCAACTTAGCGCCCTTAATGCCTTTCCCATTGTTTTTCTTCCACTTTTTCTTATTTGTCAAGCTGCTGTTAGATGCTTGTCTGCATGTAAAGATAATTACTATCAGCATCTCCAAAGCTAACAAATGAAGGACAAAGCAAGAGGAGGACAGGAATTAGCAGAGCTCTGTGTTGTCAGAGGCCAGCTGCTTTTTGCATTTGATTTGGAATTGTTTATCTGGCCCTTGGTTTTAAGGAGTGTGGTAAACAGAGGACTCCAGGCAAAGCGATGCATCCTAGTGTCTGAGATGTAATCAGGAGATGAGTATTTGGGTTTATAAATATGTTAAACAAAATAACCAAATATGTATCTTCAAGAAGAGAATTCAGCGGACCCATTAAAGGAAGTCTCTGCCTACATGTCTCTGCACTGATTGTACATCTGTAAATGGCCGCCGTCCAGCAAAGCTCTTAAGTGCATGCTTAACTCTCAGCATGGCTTGGCTACAGCAATGTTACTAACTTTGGCATGTGAGCTTTTATGCATTTGGGGCATTCACATGCCTAGTGCTAAGCGCATGCCTATATGCCCTTCTGGAAACTAACTCTTCCTTGTGCCATGCAGGCCTGCAGCCTGGAGCATGAGTCTAGTTTCCACATTGGTTTCCTGCTCCTAGAGAGGGTACTGAGGAATAGGGCTGCATATCCATATGGTTGTCACTGAAATGTAGAGGTACAGGTCCCTGAAGCTTGCTGATGCTGCATGTATTTTACCTTTCCTGGTGCCTTAGAATCAGTCATTGAACTCCCAGGGATCTCTAGAATGTAGTGTAAGGTGCTCTAATCAAGGTTTTCTGAAGGAGACTGTGAGCCTCTGCAATCACTAGGGCTGTTCATAAAACTCCGGACCGATATCGTTTCTGGATTAGTAGATTGAGTAGTTATAGTGAGATTGTCTGTAAAGGTTCCCATCGCTGTAAATCAGTGCATCAGTCTGCACAGAACTCAGTGTTTTGTTGAACAGGATTCCTCAGTTGACCCATGTGGAAGAGCCAGTGGGGAACTGGCACACTCAGGTGTCACATTGTCCATATTGCACTGCAGCTTTGTGTGTCATTACTGTCAGGCAGTCTGAGAGGTGTATGTGTTAAAATTCACCGTCACATTTGCTGCTTTGTGAAAAGCCAGTCTTGAGAATTGGGCTATCAGATTGGAAACAAAAGTCCTCAAATGCCTATGGCAGTTCCTGGAGTAACAACCCAGCTTTGCTAATCTAGAAAGGCAGTGAAGGATCTTATGCTTCCTGTCCACTTGCAGACTACAGATAAGAAGAATATCAGCAAAGGCAGCCCAAATGCTAAATCTCCTAGATGCTGAACAATGAAAAATTAATTGAATATATTGCAGTAGTCACAGTTCATAGATCTCATTGGGTAGCTCTGTATTTTAGGTTTTACTAAACAAACAAACAAAACAAAAACAAACAAACAAACAAAAAAACACTATCAGTAACAAACAACTGCATTGATAAGTAAAGTCCAAGCAAGCAATTCCAGAAAACTATTCTAGTGTGGACAGTTCAGAGTCTGCTTGGACATTTCATGATCTACTATCTGCACCAGAAAGTTGCTGAATGAGTAATGGTAGGTTGCTTAATGTTGTTTTTTTTTTACTTTCACCAAAGCCTGTTTGTGCTACAGACAGCTTTGTTATTTGTAGTCATTTATTTTAGATAAGTTAATTTTTGGACTTCATAAAAAACCTAAATGGGAGAAAAACATCCTGTTGTGAGAGAGTTCTTATCTGCTGCATTGAGAAAATTGAAAATGGTTTTCTGAACAGTCCAAAGGAGTTCATTTGAGGGCTAAGACCCAAATGCAAGTTTGAAAAGCACTTTAAAATATCTTTGTCTAGCTTTCTGCCCCTGGAGGAGGAAAAGAGAAATTTAGCAAGCACCACATGTTACAGATGCTGCTCAAGATGCTTAACACGTTACTTAAAGCTGTTCTGTAACCATTCTGTTGTGAGTAATAAAAGGATGTGAATGGGATGGAAGAGGAAGAACCCAGGTTTGCTGTAACCACATCTGTAGCCTCACCACTCACATGTTGTAAAGGGGTCAACTTGCTTCTGCTGGTTCCTGCAGTGTTACTGAATGTACCTCTGCAGCACGGGGTGATACCTGATTGGGGTTACCTCTGAGTGAGCTGGCACGTCTGCAGTGGGTTACCACACAGGGATACCAGCTTCAGTGCCAGAAACAGTGGAGCTCTGTTACTGCCATACGTAGTTAATTAGCTCAGATGTCACATGGAGCAAACACCGCTATATTGCTGCTGGTTCTGCTGCTACATTAATTGACGCTGGCTTGGGGATCTTTGCCCCAATGTGCAGTGCAGACATACCCAGGAATGCACTCCTATTGTTGACTGAATACTGTATTTTCTCATAAATGTGGCAGGAGTATAATTGCAGGGTGGAAAAAGAAGGGCAATATACATTCACTTCACTTTAGAAACTAAATTAAACCTTTGACTTAACTCGCTTCTCTACCAGCTCCCTGCAGGCATTTCTACAGGCTTTATTAGAGCCAACCTCGAGGCCATGGAAAAGGTCTCACAAAAGCCCAGCTAGGAAGCCAGTCACAGCCCCAGATCCCGCTGCTGCACGGCACAATCCGCCTCTTGGCTCCTCAGGCCTGCAGCTGCCAGGCACTCTCCTTATGTGGTCACTGGTGTTGGCTCGCAGGCTGCAGCAGATAGACGAGGAGGGCTGAGGGGGAACACATTCATCACTGCCAGCGAGAGTGGGGGCAGTGCCAAGTCGCTATGTAACTAAGCACATGTGCCAATTTGCTCGGTAATTGGATTGCTATTTGAAAAATTAAAGCAGTGTCTAGAAAATTCAAACCTTCACATTTACGCAGTATGAAGCTTGCAGCTGAGGGCCTGCACAGGAAGAATAAAGGTGACCAGACGTAGGTGTTTAGGAGAGCGAGCATAGGAAGCGACGTGATTACTTTCAGAAGTGTTCCCCCAGCCTCACAAGCAGCCGCTCTGCAGAGAGACAAAGAGCAAGGCACAGCGCAGGGGAAGCTGTGATGTTATGGACAAGCTGTAACCCATTGCTTACTAAGGAAAATTAGCGCGGGCTTGTCAGCTGAAAGCAATTCGTGTAAAGAAAACATATCATTAGAGGGAAGGGCTTGATGTACTTGCTGAAATTTTTTTTTTGCTGAAGAGGGGAAAAAAGCTGCTAATGGACATTACAGTATTTTTTGTTTTCTTCCGAGCCTGCAAATCTGTTGCTTCTCTATTGTATACGTTATTCTCAAATGCCTTTGCTGGGCAAATCCTATGTACTAATGTCAAAATCTGATTATATAGAATTATCCAGCTACAGAATTTCTCACTAAAGGTACGCCTGTGCTACGGAGCTGTTTCTGCTCCCCCTGAAATCAAGTTCAGGCCTCGCTTTGACTTCAGTAGAAGCCCAATTACATCCAAAAATACAGTTACCTAAATGGTCCTCCAGGCATTTCGTTATTCTTTGCAGTTGAGCTCTCTGGCCATCCTTATTCAGCTAAAAAATTTAAGCGTGTGGATAAAATGGGTTATAAATTGTTCCTAAGATAATATTTGTAGTTTTAAAGTATAATCCGGTTGCTCGTAGACGTATAAAAGCAGTGCCTGTATTCTTCATCACTGCTCAGCGGAAACTCAAGCTGGAAGCCTTGCATTTAAAATAATAGAAAGTAGAAATCGATGGGCTCATACTGAGGAAGAACTATTTGGAAGCTCTGTGAAACGTCTGATTATTTCTCATGCACTCAGTCCTGGTAGAATGAGGTTAACACATGTCAAAGTGGAGGCTCAGGAAATTTTGGGTCACATCTCTGCCCCTAGATGGAGTCTTCTGCACGCTGGTATTTTTGATATTTGGGGAGAATGGAGCTGTGTGTTGGAAGCCTTGAAATGCCTCTTGTTCTGAATTCCCTTTACAGCGCATCAAGTGCTGCCCATTGGGACGGGGTAACTGGGACCCGGAGACCATTTAGAAGAGAAAAATCAAAATAGGGTTTGTTTGTATAATTGATTGGATGCTATAAGGGGCACTGCAATTTCTTAGTGTCTCTTATTTGTTGGTTGGCGATAGATACCTAGGTAGTAAGGCAGAAGTCTGTATTTTATAGAGCATTGCTCGTTACTATGAAATGTCTGAAATTTGCAGTTCACAGTGCTTAGCATTTTTCTGTGACTTCTGTGGTATTCCGTTCTCTTAGTATCCAGTGAATGCCATGGTAACGTTAACATCTTGTAAAACATTTTAATAGTGACCACTGTAATATAGTGGTTGTGTGCAAACAGCATGCGCCATTGCTTCAGAGGTGTTTGTAGCATTTTGTTTTTGTTACAATCGGAGCAAAACCTTGCCAGATCTTGAGAACCGAATCCTAAACTTGCCAAACACAGAGCTGAAAGTGAGTTCTCTTCTGCAGCTTCTGCCTTTGATCATCTGCAGTTTCATTGATACATTCCTACCCAGCACTCACGAGCTTAGTGAACCATGGCTTTAGTGAGCGCAGTTGCTTGGGAAAAGCATTTGGCTGCAGACGCCGTGTTGGAGGGGGGGAGGTGGGTGTTTTCCAAAGCCAGCTTTGGAAAAATCTGTGTTGTTTTATGTGTGAGCGAGAGCTCAGCTGCGGGCCCGCAGCTCAGGTATGTTTGCAGGCGGCTTCTGGTTCCGCCTCTGCAACAGGAGGGGGACCAGCTGCAGGGTTTGTCCTTGGGCTGGGAGCTGGATTCCTGCAGGATCCGGGATTTTGCTTTGGACCTTTTTAAATGTGATGTAAATGCCAGCAGCTTCCTAACAACTGTTCGCGGAGCTCTGAGCAGAATTTACAGTGGACTCTTGTGAGAGAGAAGAGAATGGAAAAGCTCAACAAAACCTCTGTCATCTGAGCAGAGTCCTGAGAAATGCTTTCCAGCTTTCAAAGAAAGAAAGGGTCTTAATTCAGATTTGCCGGAATTGTCTAATTAGTCCCTTTAATGCCGTGCACCTTATAGTCTGTGCCGCCAGCTTCGTCCTATAAATGAGACGATGGGCTAATTCATCTTGGCAGCAGTAAACAGACCTTGTGATTGTCCTTCCCACAAACACCGGCCTGCTTTTAGGAGAGCGCTTTGACCAAGCCCGCGTCCTCGCTCCCTCTGCTGTGCCCCCCTGTTCCGAGTGCTGCCTCTGCTCTGCGCTCTCCTCCTTCCCCACCAACCCACCCCACCCCGTCTCGCACACAGTGACATACCTCACACATTTGCCACTGCTAACAACAACCTGTCAACTCTTTCTTTGCACCGTGCTAGGCGCCCTTTGTTTCTGCAGCCCAGCAAGCCTTGCAGCTGTTGTCCGAGGCCTGCTCCGACAGCCTGTGATCAGTCAGCTGCAAAATCCTCCCTGAACAACTTGGTATTCACAGCTCTAATCGGGCCAGCGGACTGTTTCCTCCTCTCTCGCAGTAAATCTTTATCACTTGCGCTGTGCTCGTCAGTTTGTGGCGCCAGCTCTTTGGGCTGCTCCATCCCTTTCCCATACTCTGCTGTGCCGTGTGCTCTGAATGCTAACTCCAGTCTCGTTTAGGCTTGGTGCTGTGATCCACATGTGGGGAAGGTTGAATTCCTGCTCCTTCCCCATCTTCTAAGCTGCACGTACCGCAGGTTTATCTCTCTCCAAATGCAAAGATACCCAAAGGCTCACTCCCTCTGCCTATTTCATATTGTATCCTTATAAGTTAATTACATGATTATCTTTCCAGCAGCCTGTTGTGCTTCTGTTTAAGAGCTGCCTTTGGTAGGAAGAGCAGGGTGAGTGCCCAGCCTGGGGGAGCTCGTGGTGGCAAGGGAAGCCCTGGGGAAACTGGCACAGGCTTTAATTTGATCGCATGCCCAGGGCTATTAACCTTCCTCTTAATGGTTCCCCAATGGATGGAAACGCATTTCCCTTCATCCTGCCCCTCAGTTGATGCCATCTCGGTCTTTTAAAAGATTTACATTGAAGATGTTGAATTGTGAAGCAGGTTTTTAGAAAAAGGATTAAAGTTTACTTTATTGGTATCCCAGCTGAGCGGAGGGGGATCTGTACAACTTTTAGGATGAGGTTTGTGCCAGTGTGGGGTTGCTGAGGATATATACTTGTGGAACTGGAAGCACAACTATATCTGTGTCCATTGCTGCTTCTGCTACAGCATGACAGCTCCTTCTGCCTGCTTTGGCAAAATGCTGTGGGTTCTGTTTTCCCCTCTGCTGTGCTTGGGCCTGGGATCTGAGACGACAGAGAGTGTAATTGAAGCTCAGTTAAACAACAAGTTTTGCAAAGAGATTCAGCTAGCTTTCAAGTAGAACATGCTCAAGATTACTTTTAGAAACCAATTATTCAGGACAGTGAGGGTTATTTGTGTTTGTTAGGAGCCTGGGAAGTATTTGCGCAAACACTGATCTGAGGACCAGAACAACTGTTTTTTAATCTTGTCTCTTAACCTAAGTCTGTTTCTACCACTGGAAAATCAATTTCTCTTCCTGCTTCAGCTTCCCCTGCTTTTAAGTCCTTCTGTTTTGGCCCTTCCAGGTGTGTGGGTGCATGCAGGGACGAAGATTAGCCAAATATAGAAATACTTCTTTAAGAGTAAATCTTGAATTGACTTAAAAAATTTGTTGTTGCTGTTGATTTTTAGATGCTGCTTGGAAAATCCAGGTTCATTTCTACTCAGACTTTCTACTCTTCAGTTCCTCATCAGTATAGTGGGAGGTGGACTTGTTTGATCGAGAAAAAACTCATCAATATAGGATTATTTTAAAAAAAATAATTTAAAATATAAATTATATATATAATAAAAATAAATTTAATTTGGAATAAATTTGCTGACAATTACAGTCAATTGGACATGCAGAGGAGCATTGAAATTAAACAGTATTAAGCAGGTATGTCTAGTAAAATGCAAGTAACGTGTGGCACAGCTTAGTCACCGAGCTCAAAATTTGGGTCTGACAGCCTTGGTATGTGTCTGTCCTCCTGTCTGTTTGTTGCCATCTGCAGTCATATTCACTTTCTGGCCATGATGGTCACGTCCTATCGGTGTGCCCTACTTAAATAACTCTAGATGGGATGTTCTGCTGCTATTGTAACTAGACCTATAAACACGCTCTAGACTTAATTGAGAAGAATATCTCCACTCTTCCTGGTATTTGTCTCAGAAACCCTTTGTTTCTCAGTGTGTC
Organism: Pavo muticus; assembly: GCA_016647715.1. NCBI lineage: Eukaryota > Metazoa > Chordata > Aves > Galliformes > Phasianidae > Pavo > Pavo muticus. The sequence continues at coordinate 1,175,744 of JACDJE010002434.1, read as the reverse complement.
CTTCAGTGAAATTGAATGTTCATAAACAGCTTCTGAACATGAGCCTTTTTTTTTTTTTCCTGTAGGCTGTCTACAAGGAAAGCAGTGGAAGTATGATATTGAATAATATGGCATGTTGAGCTGTTTGCTGGGGGAAGCTTCACAGTTGAAAGTGCTCTTGTGATCTTGTGATCAGACAGCAGGTAGAGAACACAGCATCTTGACAAGCTGTAGGCAAACATCTTAGATAACTCTTTCCCTTTCTCTGATTTATTTTGCTCGTGACAGCCTTCTCAGTTCTTTCTTTCATATCCCAGGCTGTTACCTGCCATCCTTTGGTGACCCTAGCTGTCTCCAAGGTCCCAAAGGTTGCCATGGGGCTGGTGCTGTAGCAGAGTTTGTAGTTTGGCTCACGTGGCTCTTGACGCAAGTGATGAAGAAAGACATTGCATACAGTCAACCGCTCGTGCTTCTTCTGGACTTGTAAGTCTTGTCTATCCTGCAAGTCTTGATGGATTTTCTTTGCTCACAGTTTTGATGACTACAAACTTCGGAGGAAATACGGTTTATGTTTGCTGAGCTCCACCACTAAAAGTGTAATAGCAAGTTTAGTCCCCTTCTACCTTATTATCTTTGTTTTTTTGATCAAATGGTAAGCTGCTGGACATAACTATTTTGTGATGTGATGTCTTCCGTTTTATGAAACAGTGGCTCTTCACCATGCCTGAGGGAAGAAAATCCATCCTGTGTCCTCGGTACAAAAAACAGTTGATTTTGAAGTGCTCCTCAAGAACATCCTTTCCTAAGCTTGTTGGTGGTGTATGGCTGTTCTTCTGTGTGTCTAGTGATGTTTTTGCCCCAAAGTGAGGTTCTGCTGAAGGATGCAGCTGTAGACTTGATATGTTTTTCTGTTTGGCTGTTGCTGGAAGAGGACTTGTTTGTGGCTGTAGGATGAGCAGAGTCTAAGAACAGTTTTTCCAATTCCCTGGTCCAAACTGAAAAAGGACTTGCCTTTCCTAACGTGAATCCACATTTGAATATATATGCAGGAGCAACATATTTTATTGCTCGGTTATTCAGTTTTTAAGGAGCAATGTCAACACTTTTCCAGCTCCTTCAGTATTTGACTTAAGAAAATTTCAGACCTCAGCAACATTCTTTTTGAATTTTTTTCCTAATTTGCTGATAATATGCTTACTCTGTAATTCCATTTTAAAAAAGCCTTTTAGTCTAGGAATTTCCTTGTCTGATTTGCCTCAGACTTTCCAGAAATATTCTACCTTGGCATAAAGTTTGCACCTGTGGAAGTTCAGGGAAATTGGTTTAGCTTTTGCTAAATGAGAAAGGGCTTCTGCCAAAATTGGGCTTATAATGAAAGGCTGGTTTAAATATGGACAGATGAGTCTCTTCATGATTATTAGGTAACGTTAATGTATAATCAGGCCTGTAAAGAAAAAAAAAATGACTAAGTGGACTTTATCTTGCCTATAAAAATGAATTTTTGTTTCTCCTTTGGCAAGTCAGGGGAGAATGTTTGCTATTAACCCATCTTGTTTAATTTTGCGAGCTGCCACTTGTGTGCAAATTTCCTGTACATCTTAAAAACATGTAAAAGATGAACAAAGAAGGAGGGGGAAGGTTATAAATGGATCCATGTGACTGCCTCTTCCCCAGGCATTTTTTCCCCTCGCTTAAGATGTTTGGAGGGAATGCAGGGCCATGCAGTGTTTGTGAAAGCTGATGGAATATCTTCCTCCCTCAGGCTATTTCTTCAATCAATGTTTCTTTATAGCATTAGGTCATCTCCTCTTTTTTTAATTTTTTTTTTTTCTGAAGAATCCTTGTTTTGTATGTTTTCATGCATCCTGACATTTATTCTCAGAATTATGGCCTGATCACTTCCTGTCCTTTTCCTCAAAATTTCTCTTGTTTTATCTATTTTAAGTGCTGAAGCACAAAGATAACCCCATCATAGTTCTCTCATTTTCCCCAGTGCTTCGCCCCCCCTTCCCTCCCCGCAATGAAAAATGAAAGGTCTCATGGTCTTACAGATTTTCTTTATGCTTATTTTGGCCTATTTGCAACCCAAATACATCACTATAAGACGGCTCTCTAAGGCTCTTGGATCAATTAAAGGTAGCCCTATTCATTGCCAGTACAAACCTTTGCCTATTAACTCTTTCAAAGGGCATTTGTCATAGCAAAAAGCTGTGAATGCCGTCTGGGTTCATTGATTAAAAAAAGGTATTGTTTTAAGGCTGCTGAATATCTTAATTAGTTGTAATCAGAGGGTAGCTTGTATCTGTAAAGCGATACAGTTACCTTTCACCTACTTGCTTTATTCTGAGCGTTTTAAAAGAAAAATATTTCATGTAATTTGAGCGTAGGGTTTGTAGGCTAGAAGAGGAGTGCACTTGCCGATCAAAGCATAATTTCGGACATTATTTCATAAAGCCAAATAATTAATGTGCTAAATTGGAGGGCGTCTTGTTGGCCTACGACCAGCCATGAGAGGGCAAGCGGAGCAGCGCTGCTCGTTGCCAGCTATCATCCTCCTTTCTTCACTCAGAAATCCAGCGTCTGTATTCTGGAAGTGTAGAAATCCACCCCAATTTTGCAAGCACCCGCACGTGTGCTTAGCTAGAGCACATGAATGGCTCATTAATACGGAGTATGTATGGCGCTGTTTGCCAGACCAAGGTAGAACAGGGAAACATTTTTTTAGACCACTGGTTCATTTGCTGCAATTGTGGCCTCAAACCGTTTGCAGCCATTTGTGAATTTTGTACCAAAACCGGGAAATTATTTAAGCTGGGAAAATGTCTTTTCTGCTGTCCTCTGAATCAAAACATTTCTTGCAGTGGTTAATAATAAAAGTCTGTTTCCTATTTGAAGAGACTCTTCTGAAAATTACGATCTACCCATTTCCTTGGGCTTTATGAAAAGCTTTGGTTGTATTTGATGCTGTTTTGGTTTATTTTTCTGAGAAAATAGTTTGTATTTCCCCTAAAATATTTCACTCAGAGCAAATGGATATTTATGTACCCCTGACAGAGGGTCTTGGCTGTAAACAGATCCCTTCCAGTCACAGGTCTCAATGATGCGCCAGAAACTTGCATAGGTTGACCCTCACTCTCTGGTGAAGCACTTCCAGAGATGATGATGATTTAGAGATATACGCTTTTCTTTCCGTGGTTGTGCAAATATCTTCTTACAGAGAGGAAAAATGCACCTGACAGAAAATCTTAAGTCATGGTTGGTAGAAATATTTGCTTTTGCTCTTGAATAAGATATTGGATAGGGTAATAGTCAGACTAGATGGTTTTAGTGGTCTTTTCCAAACTTGATGATTCTGTGAGTAGATGACAATTTATTTTGGGAGAGGGACACAAATGGCGTCTTATGGGGAGACTCCATTATCTGGGAGAAAAAGTCTTTAGAAAGTGCCTTACACATTAACCACATATACTGAGTTGCTGGTGCCAATTGGTCATCTGGAAAGCGGGGCAATGCTATACCTGGGATCTAGAGGACATGCGAATCCTTAACACCTGCTCTCTGCTTACCGTTTGCTTGGTAGCTTCTACTGTAAAAAATGCATGTATGCTCGCACATGGATTCTCGAGGCAATGTGGCAAAGTTGCACGAATGCTAGCACTGCTATATCCAATCTTTTATTATTCAGTGAATAAGCATAGTGTGAAGTACTTGAAGTACTTCATGTCCTTTTAAGTTTTTTTTTCAAAATAAAAATACTTCAGAAGGATTAGTTCCAACTTCAGTTGACTGTACAATCATGTCTGTTTCATAGATGTGGAAAAACAGCCTGATAAAGATTGAAATCCTAATTCAAGAAAATGCAAAAATTTAAGCACGTGTGTTAATGTTCCTGTGATTTTGGCGTAAACTGTTCTGAAAAGTTTTCCTGGGATGCTGTCAGAGGCAAAAATAGAATATGCATTGGAGTTGCAGACAGTGCCTCAGCTGCAGTATATGTGAACATTAGAAATTTTCTTTCTTACTTAGTAATAAATGTGAGTCTTGACATGGTCATTTGGAGGGGTGTTTATTTTAATAGTTGGTTATTTAATTCAGTGATTTATGTGCTACAAGAGGTAATCTTGGTGTGAAGATCAATGCAGTTCTAACCTTTTTCTTCAGCTTTTAATGTTTTCACAGAATTGTGCAGTGCCTTTTCTTTGACCAAGTGCTTTGGGAATAAATTTGAGGAAACAAAAATGCCCATTTCTACTGTAACTCTGATGTGCATATGAATTAATATATAATAGTATTGTGTGTCTTTCTCTATAGAACATTTTTAGGTGTCTGTAGAACTAGGAGATGATTTATGAAGTGTGACTCATTTTTCCTTCTTCACACTGTTCCACTGGAAGAACTCGGACTGCGATGAGAAAAACTAGTACACGTTATTAAGAATTCCGATAAAGTAGGCTGAATAAATTTGTTTTCTTTGTGAGCCTTAATCCTGTGTTGTATTGGCTTCTTGGACATGGCTAATTTATTTGGAATTCCATTCTGTTCCCGACAGCATTCCTGATTAGCAGTTTGATCACCCGGAGCAAAGTTACATACCAGCTTTCAACTCTTGTAATCTAGCAGTGTAATTTTTTCAAATGGAGTCTTTTCTTTCCTTTTTTTGCCTTAGCTCCCCTTCTTTATACGTGCAAAGAGACTTTAAAAGTAAGCAGGATAACCTGTTAGTAGACTGAAAAATTTGTACAAAACATAATACAGTTTGCTGAATGCCCAACTTGTGTCTGGCCACAAAGCATCTGATGTAAAGTTCAGACGGGAATATAGAAACTTCCAAGATCAGTCAGATCAGTGAGTGTTTATTGTGAGTTCAGTATTTTGTAGCTATCAAAATGTGATTTAAGAAAGCATACGTTTAAGGAGAGAAAGCCAAAGCCTGAAGCTCAAGCTATGCAGTCCCACACCATTTTTAGATTTAATGTGATGATGGTACGTCTGATAATTTTCTATTGCTCACAGGGCTTTAAACAATCATGGAAAGTTTTTCTTAAAGTTCAGCATGTATTCAGCATGGACCTACTTGAATTCAGCCATGTTTTTGGTCATGTCTTTAAAGTTTCCAAGGCTTTGTTAATTTCTAAGTAAAGCTGTGTAAGAAATACTTTAACTTCTCCTTTCAAGTAATGTACTTTGATTTTTTTTTAAGCAGAAAAGTAAGATTTGGAGCTGTGTCGGTCCAGTTCCAATATGCAATATTGCAAAAGTGTCTTCCATCACTTGTAAAGAATAGAAATTTTTCAGTGATTGCATTTCATGAGTATTGTGGTAATATGTTCATGTCCCTCCCATGATCTGTAGTTTGTCAAAGCACATTCTGCATGTGGTAGGTTTTAGAAACTTGTATGTTTAATGGCTAAGTTTGTGATACAATGGACCTTGTATGGAAATTGCAGTCATGTCATTTTTTGCTTCTATCAGTGTTGTCTTATGCTGTCAAAATGAATGATGACTGGGAAACCCCAATTGAATTGTGAATCAGAGCCAGGTTTTGATCTGATTTCTTTTTGGTGGAGCACAGGAGGAGCATCCTCAGAGTGAAACATGTGGAAATGCTGGATTTAGCAGCCCCCTCTGTGAGTGTACAATGTGCTGAAGACACGTAGTTAAAGGTGAGAGGGAACTGGGTTTTCCTATCTGTGACATTTCTTGAGGTCCTGGTCTGGTTTTGTGCTCAGTGAGGAGAAAGAAAAATTTTTAAGCCACAAGAGACTTGGGAATAAAACAAGGAGAGGTATCCATGGCACTAATCAAGAGACTCAAAATAGTGGTTTTATGTATGACTGATTTGGCTGTCTACTTACAAAAGCTTGATCTGTCTTTCTGCTTTCTTCTGATCTTAAATTTCACGGATCTGAAAGACAGCTCCTGACAAATTTTTCATCAAAGCTGAAGCGTGTTTTACTAGACTTTCTGCTTTGGAAAAGCTGCCAGTTCAGCTGAAATAGTTTAGTCAAAAATATTAAAAATAAAAGTAGTTAAATTGCACAGAATCACGGAATGTCAGGGAATGGGAGGGACCTCAAAAGGTCATCTAGTCCAATCCCCCTCCAGAGCAGGAACAAATTCTCTAGTGGATTGCTGCAATACTATGAATTCAATGAAAAAAAATCCACAGAAGGAGAACTGAGAAGGGATGGTTTAGGTCTAGATCCATTCTACGCAATTGCATTCAGTGAAAATCCTTAATTTCACCAGGAAAAAGTCTGGAGGATCTTTTCCGAGCAATAAAATTGCACAACTAACCAAGTGCGAAGACATAGCAAATTGTGTGGGGTCTCTTGCAAGTGAAGAAGAAAACGGATATAACTGATTGATAATAAGCTATTTTAATGTTTGTAATACAAATTCTAAATACTTATGTGAGGCTTTCCTCCTGTGAATGACTAAACATTTTTGTATTTTTATACTTGTTCATCGGGAGGTAGTTGTGTTAGATATCATTAATATTTTAATTTGGTGGTATGGTTAAATACCATGGCATATACACAAACTATTTATTTCTTCTAAATCATGTGCTGTTTATGCTCCTGGAGAGAAAACTCTATGAACTGAAGAGAAATAAAATATCTGCTACTGAGCATTGCAGTGTACAGCCACTTGTGAAGGAGATAATGCATTGACAGATCCCCAGCTGGGAAGATCTCATTAAGTTGTCTTTAAAATACAGATCTCTTTAGGTGATTATTTTTTATGACAGGTTTTTATTATTATTTTAAATCTTACTTGTGACTCTATGGCCTTGAAGAGGGTGCTGAATTTGAGTTTTATAAACAGTTTTATGGACGCTAAAGTTACTCGTAAGGGAGGAAATACATAGTAAAGGGAATATCTTATTTCTGTCCTTGTATTTCTTGATCATGGAAATGGGCATAGTGAACTGACTGTGGTGGGAAGAGCATGTTTGCTTGGGACTTTCCAGTAGAAAACCAGTGGGGCAGGTGTTGACTCAGTGCAACACCGAATGATCTTGATATGTGCTCATTATCACAAGGTGTTTCAAGCAGGAGTTGACATTGAGTGTCAGATTTTGTCCTCTAACGCTATGAATACCTTGAATTGGCTCTTTGTAAGTGGTGGTTCGTTTTCACTGTGATGCAGAATGCTTGTTCAGGAGATTTCGTATATGTAAACTGGAGCAAGGTGCCTTTTTCACTCTGATAGCTGCAGCAGGCACATGACGGAGAGGTAAGTGCTGGTCCTAAATTTTTCATTTTTTTCTTTTCCTGTTCCTTGTTTCTTTCTTCTTCTTCTAACAGTGAACTGGAACTTCTTGTTAACTGTGCCGACGCTCACAAATCTTTGCCATTTTACTCTGTAGGTACAGTGACTTTTGATATGTGGAAAACACAGTGAGTAACATATCCTATTTTTTAAAAAATTACATATATTTTGGGAAACATTTCAAACTGACAACAATGGATATTATGCGATTATTGTTGTACTGTCTGCTTTACTGTGAGCAGTTTCACAGGATATATTAAGATTTTAAGAATTAAATTATATTTTATGAAACAGACTGCTTAATTTATAATTGGAGCTGGAAAAGCAGAGATGAAATCTGTTGCTTTATATTTTAAAAGACATTATGCATTGTTGTTGACCTTCAGGGCGATTAATTACATAATGTTAATTTAGTAACAAAATGCAGAATTTGTCTTGGAAATAGTTTCAAATAGTTTCAAAGTAGAGGATTTTAATAAATATTTATAATAGGAGATAGAATTTCATCACATAATCAACGTTATTACTATGTCAGTAAGAAAAAGCCACCCGTTAGGAGTACAGTTTTGTCTTGCCCATATTTTTTAGGGGAGTGATTAGCTGAAAAATGGTTTTAGTAAAATAAGGTCTGAGCAGAGAGGATGCTTTCTGGTGATGCAGCATGCATTCTTTGAAAAGGCAAATCATTCAGAATAATAGCGTGCATTAGGAACACCTGCTATTTGAAAATACGTATTTGGAAAAATCCAGATCAGAATGATTAATATGTAGGCTCTGCATAGTGCTTTTTCTCAGCGAGTCTCAAAGCACTTCACAAAGGAGAGGAGAAGAGCAATGCATATTAAACTGTATCTTCTTACGCTCGCATAGTTTTTTCATTTGGCACACAGAATCGTCTTGCTTATGCTGCACATTAATTTTCTGTGTGAAGCAATCTGTCCTAAGAAGTGAAATCTAAGCAGAAAAATACCTTCCTTCCACCTCCAGCAACTGGCGCTTCCTTTGTGTGAATGAGTGTGGTGCCCACGAGGAGTGCCAAGCTGACAGCCGCAGTTCGGAGCCACAGAGCTGCCATTGAGCAGGCTGCAGGCATGGGAGCGTGCCCAGCGTTGTGCAGAGCCCAGTGCCAGGCATGAGGATGTGTGGTTTATCCTCTGGCTTTGACACCTCTTGGGGAATGCTGGGGATGGCAGGGCCAGGACCACTTGTGAGCTGAGGAGGAGGCACCTGTTCGCTTGGCGCTGGAGGGAGCTGCCAGTTTGTAGCTGACAGAGCAAGTGAACAGTTTGCCAAACTGCTTTTCCTGCTTAAATCCCATACAGATGAGAAGAAGATTTCTCATCATCTGTGTTGATGCGAGTCTCTTAAAGACAAACAGGTTAGAGAAACAGCTGTCTGGAGTGACATAGCTGATCTTGCTTTAGGACAGATGGATAGACCTCTTAGGTCTCTTTCTTCCTTTTTTTACTCCTGTAGAGGGAGGTGGCCCTATTACCAGATATATACGTGTACATATATGACATAGAATATCCCAACCTAGAAATACAACATTTCCTAGATACATAACATTTATATGAGCTGGCACTATATATGATATTCATGCTTTGCAGTCATGAGCACCCTGCATGTTTCCTTAATACAGAGAAGAGCATCCAGTTTGAGGGAATCTAAAGGGTGAACACCATGCATCAGTGTAAGTCCTTTGTGCTTCAAACTTTATTCATGTCTTTCCCATAAGACAAGACCGGGAGGACCATTTTGGGTTTTACTTCTGTCAGGTCTTCTGGAAGGACATTGACTCTTGCTCTAATTTTTCTTGACACGGAGGTGGTATGTCTAGCATTATTTAGCTTCTCCTCAACAGTCAGGTCCTCTGATTTCAGGAGGTTTTATTTGATTGATTCTGCTTGGCATCAATGAGTGCTGCTGTCGTGCTGCTGCTGATTGATGCAGGAGATGGCTGAATCCTTGCTGACTGCAGTCACTGTTTCATTGACTCAGCTGACAATGGTGTCATCAGTCACCTAGACTTATCTTCTCCCCCTTGCTGCATTTTTCAGCAAAATCTTAAGTAGCTGAAGAGAGTACTCCCTTCAAACTCTATGTTTTTTGAAGTCTGTAGGCATAAGGAGATGCTCACTGTTCAGTGCTCTTCCACAATCCTGATGGTGTGCATTCATCCCTAGGTTGAGCCTTCCTATGCAGAAGAATTTTGAGTTGTTTCACATTCCTTCAGAAATGCACATAGGGTAATACAACAGACTTTTTGCTTTTAAGCAAGCTGATCAGTTCTGACACTTTCCAACTCCATTAGAAAACCCCTGTGGTAGCTGAGAGCACCAATTAATGTGAACAAACTCCTGAAATTCCTTAAAGTATTTGCCTTGCTGTGCCATTTAACTGTTTGCAAAGCCTGGAGCTTTGCTCCTGATACACAGTCAGTAAAAGGAAACAGACTAAAAATTGTTCCTTGTAATGCAAATATATTTGTGTTGTTCTTGTAGAAGACAATGTGTTGCATCTTGTGAGGTTACCCCCATCAAGGCAATGGTAATGTCTGAGAGAGTACTGGTACTTGATATTTTGTGTGGGGTTTGGTTTAAGGCAGAGTTTTGAAGTTTAGGGAAGCAGTCCTGTCACTGTGCTATTGCTTGGACCTCATCCAAGCCATTTCTCTTACTGCTAATCCTTCATGCTTTTACCTTCACAACTCTGCTTGTCCAATTCCAACTGCTGAAATCCAGGCCCAGACAAAATACTGCTTAAACATCTACATAAGTCCTTGTTCCCCTTCTGAACCACCTCCTAGAGCCTGTGCTTGTTCTAATGGGGACCTCAAGGTATCACTACACTTATTCCCTTATTTTAAAGGAAAAAGAATGTGTATTTTGTAGAGCTTTAAGTCTCTGAATCAGGCTTTTATTTCTTCTAGCTGGAAAGTATGGTTTCTGGGGAAAAGAGCTTGCTAGCTGAGCAAGTTCAAAAAGATCTTAGCAGTTCCCCCAGCAATTACTCATTTCATCAATCCTCTGTATTTAAGGTGAGCTAAACCGAGTTCTTTCCTATAATGTCTACTTCAAATAATGCTGCTTTACATTTGGAGAGCCAAATAAGGAAATAGAGCATAATCTTCCAGGAGTTTCTTTCCCTTTTAGTTCGCGTAACTCAGAGACTTGCTGTAACAAGAGCCCTTCTTTCTATGAAACCTGTTTAACATATTCAACTAAACAAACTATCTCCCCAAAGAAGCGTGAGCGTTTTCTGTGTGCCTTGGTCTAGCATTGGCTCTTGAGGACATTTCAGCATTTGTCAATGTACTAATTGAGCAATGCATTGTGGACAGCTTCTGTGTTCTGATTTGTTGTGCTTTTTTTTTTTTCTTTCCCTCCCTCCCTTCTTCCCCTTTTAATTTGTCTAGGAGATAAAAAGCCCCTCCAGTGTTGTTTCCTGCAAAGACCATTCTTAAGAGCTCGTTGGACAGCGCAGGGCTCTTGAAGTGATAGCTAATTGGTGAAAGAAAGGCCCCGATTGTCTGGAGGGAGCTGGAAAGTGCTGCGTGTGCTGCTGAAAGGGACTAGGGAGAAGGTGCCTGGTTTCGCTGAGCAGCTGCTGCTGGAGATGTTTGGAGATTACATCAGCATTGGAAAAAAGGGGCAAAAAAAAAGTCCAACTTCACAGAGACGGAGTTTATGGAGGTTTTTTTTCCCCTTCCAAAGGTCTTCTGACAATACTGTCATTGTCAATATAAGAGTTGTTAATTCTTCATGAATAGCACATGGGGCCTCTTGACTAAATGGTACGTTACATGTCCCAAATCTGTCAGCTGGGCTCTTCTCTCACATGCTAGTGAGATCACTTTGATTGGAATGTTACAGGAATTGCTGGGCTGGCCGTGCAGAATTGAATGCTGCATTATATAATTAGATCTCCCAGAGTATTTTTTTTGGCATTACCTCATTATTCTAGCTTAAATATGGAATCAGTCCTTTTGATGATTTTACTGGTTGTAATTATATTAATACGATTCATTTTATGGTCCTGTCTTAGTGCTTATATAGATTACAAACTGCCTCGAAGGTTTCCTGACAGGAAAAAAGAGCTCTGAAAGAGCTCAGAAGGCTTCTTCAGATTTCAACTGACAATGAGGACAACTGGATGAGGTAAATGGACCTAGAGCAGATTTTACCTTGGCCTCTGAGGAGAGAAAAATGGCTGGTTGAGACTGCAACTCAGTGAAGATCCTTCAGAAGGCCTCATGCTGACAGAGAGGGAATAGAAACCACAACAACTGATTGAGTCAAATGACTTCCTATCAGACTGGAGCAAGAATTTGTTGTTGGGAACAGGGTTGTGGATGTTTGCCAGTTAAACGATCTGGACAAGCTGGAAAGAATCCTATTGTTGGGCAGTCCAAGGCTGTCAGTGGCCCAGTCTTGCTATGTGAAATGCGATGTCCCATTGCCTGCTGGACAAGCTGCTGGTCTACACGTTAGGATGTCAGCTGCACACCCTGCCTGGATGCAACAACTGACTGTGCCTGAATGAACACAGAGATTACTAACCCGGCTCAGGATCCATGTCTAACACTGCAGATGTGCAGAGTGGATTTTTACATGATTGACTTGTTGCTAAATTCTTCCTGTGGTTTCTCCCTGTCAGTCAGATCAGAAGCTGGTTATAACCCAATGATCACCTTTCTTGTCAGGTGGTGTATCTAAGTAACAGAAGCGGTTGGACACCACTGGGATAGTCTGTTCCATGAAAAACAGATCTATGTGTTACAGTTTGTCTGACAGACTCCAGCTCTGCTTTAGCAGTGCTGGGCGTGGGGGCACACGACAGTGCTTAGAAGCCTTGCAAAGTAATTTCTCTTCTAGCCTCTAGTAAGGAGCTACCAGGACATGGAAAGCTTTGACTACTCGCACAAGGCAGGAGTGACTGGAGATTTTTCGTTTAATGCATCTTGCAAAGTGAGACGGGGGCTCCAAGCGAACCGTCTCCTTTCAGATGGATGCTACACTGAGTCAAACTGCAAAACATCTTGCTGCATGTGCAGTACAATTTAACATCTGCTTTTAAAAACTTGGTTTCCCTACAGCAGAAGTAGGAAAATTGTATTGCTTTGCCTGAGAAAGAAAGTTGAAATGTAGTATAGTCCTATCTGGTATTCTTTATGTCATGCAGAAGTGAAGGCTGCCACTTTGAGAAATGGCTTCAAAATTCTTGGTAGCTCACATAATATCAGAATTCAGCCTAGATAAAGGCTCAAAGCATTCCCATGAAAAGTTTTTGGCACATTCATGATTCTTATAGGCTTGTTCATGTGTAACTATTGATCAGCTTTTATCACTTTGTCATTTGAAGCTTCCTGACATTCGGACATGAGATATGGTATGTGTTCATACAATGGACCAGAATAAATGTCAGGCCGATTGATTTCAGTCTCAGACTTTATTTGTGGTAGATGACCAATCTACAAAGCTGTTTGCAGTGTCTGAAGATGCATGTCATTGACATGAAATCTAGCTAGTAAATAAATTAAACGTAGATGTAACTAATGCCCTCGTCTGTTTCTGTGGGTCCTAATTTTAGTGATGATTCTTGTATTTATTTTTTTTTGTTTCCCAGTACCAGTAGACCACAAAGGGAAAGTGAAATGTCTATTTGCTGTGCAAACATACCTCTGATAATAAGTAACTGGAAAAATAGGCACAGCAATCCGTCTTCTGTCAGTTAAACATCGCTATTCTTAGCTGTTGTACATCATTGTAAAGAAAATGAAACTTGTAGAGAAATTCATAGTGCTTTTAAAAGCAACTATTCTAATCCATTCTTTTGATTATATTGAAATTATACTTAAAAGTGTCATATTCATATTAATCATTTAAAAATGTGAACGTAATGAGATGTAGACTAATGTCTTTATCATTTAGTGAAATAAGGAGCTGATGCTAGTGTGAAACTCACATCTTTGATCCCTTCATTCCCACAGAGTAGGATCTTGAATTTTCCATGTAAATCGGAGATCGTGTTCTTGTTAGACACCATGATCTTATGCAGGACAAATTTTCATTGGTTTCTGTGGCGCCATTAGTAGGAATCATTAGAATGTCTTAATGTTTCAGTTGCCATAGTCAATCTCCTTCAATGGCTTGCTATTGGTGTGTGGGGAAAGTGGGCCGATACTGGGTGAACTTACTGACTGGTAGATGTAAGGCGTAGTAGTTGTCTATCCTGTAGGTGACCACTGTCATGAAACTCAGCCAGATATGGGGAACAGCCTGTCAATTCACTGGTTCTGTTTGTGTTTGTCTTTTTAAATTGTTCAATTTGGACCTTACCCAAGTTACAAGAATTTCACTGATTATGTTATGGTCAATGTTTGTCACAGTATGGATCTTCATCCTATACAAGTAAAACTGGATGGAACCCTGAAGAGTTTACTAGAACATCAAAGCTTTGAGGCACATATGATTAATAAAGTAAATATTTTGTCTTAATAAAAATTTTACTGATTTAGTTTGGTTGTTTTGAAGTCCATATTCATTGAATGTAATTTTAATGCTTTGAAGTTCCTCTTCTGGTGTCTGAAAGCCTATTGTCTCTGTCTGCTCATGGGGGTTTTTGTGACAGAACTTATGGTGTGCTTTAATTTAACCATCTGTCCAAGCTAGATTGTCACTGCGCTTACAAGTTAGTTTCTCTTTACATGAAAGTGCACCAGAAGAAAATTTTGGTGAATAAATCCTTTGTATCAAGAACTTGTACTTTATTTAAGATCTACCCTGAAGCCATATTTCAGTGGGAGCTGAATGAGCTTGAGTGGAAACCACTCTAGAGTCTTTTAAAATTGGTTTAATTTCAGCTAGGTGCTTAAGGAGATTCTTATGCCCCACTGATTTTGCTTGTGTTTAGGGATATATTTAAAAATAAGTCTGTGCGTAAGAGCAGTTTTGAGCCACGGACAGAGTGAATGAAGACTTGCAGTGTGGAACTCCCTTTCAAGACAGAAATAAAGGTATAAGTAAAGAAATAGAAAAAATATCACTTAATACTGTGATGATATACTGCATCAAGTACTGTGTTACCATTGTAACCAATGATTACTGTTGGCCTTTTGCAGCAATACAAAAAACAGATGTGATCACAGAAACTTATATGCTACCTGTAATACAATTTAAAAATCCTAATATTCCACTGTTACTCAAAAAACTTTGTGTGTGAAATAATATCTTGAGTTTATTTTTGCTTATCTAGTAATGTATACATACAAAAAATATTTATGTATATGTATTTAAAAAAAAAAGAACCCCACAATCATTGAAGTATATGACGTATGGATGCGGAACTGTTACTGCAGTACTGTAACTGCTTCTTACTTTTCTAGGATTGTGCTTTGTTTTGACTGAAGCCAGTGGTTTGAACAAAAGTGTGAGTTATTATGTAAGTAGTAATTATCTTTCTTTTCTTACTGCAGATTATCGTGACTTCTGGTACCTGAATTTCTACTTCTAAGATCAATCCAAGTCAGTCTTACAGGTGATAATAGGGTCAATTTTAAACGTTGTAGAGCATTTATGAACTTTCTGTGGGTATGAGTATAGGCATGTATCTGCACGTATTTTTATACGGGAATGTTAATATTTTATGATAACAGCCCTTCCCATGTTGTTATGCTCCTCAAGGCTGTATAGTTCTGGAAGAAAAAATGATTGGCATTAAGCTGCTTAAGTAAATGAAGTAGCAAAATTCTATTTGCGTTGCTGAATATTAGAACTGTATAAATATATGAAAACAATTTTCCTGGTACCAGTGGTACCACATAACTAAATTTGCTCCCAAACCAAATAGCCATTTTGAAGTTCCAAAATTGATACTTTGTGATATATATATATTTTTTCACCAGGACTCAGAATCTTTCTGACTTGTAAAAGCTCAATTGATTGTAAATATCCTGTCATCTGCTAATGTAATTTGTGTTTGACATTCTGTAATGTGCACAAAGTTGGCATTATGGACTGCATTATGGTATGGAGAACTAATTACTGATAAGCTCGTAGTCTGATGAGTACGTAATCATATTTATTGATTAAATGAGATCTATAATTTTATTTTGCAGTGTCATTACAATGGCATCCACTTAAACAATTACTGTCAAACTGTGTAAACCAAACTCCAGTAGGAGTCCCTTAAATAGATCTGACGATGCAACAGGTGGTCTAATTACTTTAGGTAGGTCCATTACAGCAGGCTTCAGAGTGGAGAAGCTGGAGACCCAAGAAGGGATACGATTAGGTTGGCTCTTGCAGAAGGAATCTGGACAGATGGGGGCCTGATAGCTTTGTTCTCTAACCACCTACAATGAACTGCCACATCACAAACTGGGTTTGGAGAGAAATCTTGTAACTAGTGCTGATGCCCTTGTTTGTGTTCTATGGCACAGATCTAGGAAACAGTAAAATACAGTTAGAATCTCTCTAGATTGAATAAGGCATCAGATTGTAGGATAATTAAACAGTAGCAGCCTCACTTCTGTTATTTTAGCAGAAACCCAGAGTAAAGCCATAAAATGTGATTGTTTTATGCTTGGTTAACGCCAAAGTGGGTAACCTTCCAGACTGGCACCTCACTACAGGTGGTGCTAACAACAGCATCTAATACCAAGGCTTCCAGGCACTTCCAGTCCTAAAGCCCTATTTTCATCTGTTCACAACTTTGTCAAAATATCTTTTCAAGCTAAAACTTTCCATGTTGCATTGGGTGTCTGCCTCGGGCTGAATACTCTTCAGAAAGTTTCAGCCAGAACAGTTTAGTGCCTTCCAAGAACAAGGCTAAAGAAAAAATACATTGTTTTAACTCTGCTAAAAAAAAAAAAAAAATAAAATACTGGCAATATTTTCTCTGACAAGATGTAGTTGTCCCATTCTGGAATGCGATATTGGTCTGGACTGGTTTTTTCCCTGTCAGGGATGTATAACTCTTTTTCACATAAAGGAAATTACCTGAATGTGTGCTTGAAATTCAAGGAGGACAAGACCAGATCTCATCTGGGGAAACAAGGATAAGGAAATTGTCAGGAAAAAAACCCCACAACTATAATGATGTTTTAGGCAAAGGAGGAAAGTGAGCTGTGAATATTTGATGGAAGGTGAGCTAGCCTGCACGATGCAGGACAAAGGATGAACAAGAGCCGCATGGTGAGTGAGAAACTAGCCCTGTTCAGGCAAAGGTACTGGGGCAGAAGTATTAAACTGCTTGGAAGGAACTGAAGGAAGCTGTGTAGACCTGATAAGAAGTGACAGCATGTCAAATAAAGCTGGAAATAAATGGGAAATTATGCTGAAACAGGAACAGCCAGTGAGGAGGTGGACACTGAGGCTGCATATAGGGGCTGAAAGCAAAACCCATGTACAAGCAGGTGAAGGATTGGCTGAGCACCAGCCTGAGGAAGCAGACAGACTGGATGAAGTTAGGAGAGTTTGGGATAGCAGACAGGACAGAAGTGCAGGCTAAAATAGCCTGGGAGGCTAAGGCTTACCGAGCAAAGTGATTTGACCTGGAACAAGAGGTCTAGAGGAACTGCCAATGGAATAAGAACTGGATAAAATGTCTGCTGGACCAATCTCCCTTTGTAATATTGATATTATTTCTAAGACTTGAGTTTCATATTATTTTGGTTATCAGAAAATTTCTGTGAATATTACTGTCAAAAATTCCTCTGTCCCATTTACCAGTGATCCTTCAGCATAAAGCGCTCTGGATGTGTGTGCTCTGGTGTTGCTGGTGAAACGGAAGTATCAGGGTAGTCCTGTATGCTGGGCATCTACCAGGCTGCATTAACAGGATGTAACGAAGTTAAATACTGAGATTAAGACAGTGATAGAATTAAGGCGTTATGTGTAATTGTGGTTCTGCCTCCTGGGCATTATGATACAGTCGTAAACCGCACTTTTCCCACATGTTCTTTTGCTCATTTATTGCATTGGCTGTAATGCTCAGTGATTGAAGCTTGTAGCAGCAATGCATTGAATGTACTAGAAAGATGGACAGAGATAGCTTTAAGAAAACTAATGTTTTGAGGGAAGTCATGAGAAAATTAGTTCTGTCTCTGCCTATTGTTGAGTTCTGAGTGAAAAAAACCTGGAGATGTTTTTTTTTGCTTGTTGTCTGCTTACCTGGAGATCTAGGTATAAGGTACTTATGGGCTGAGAAATAGCTACTGCAGATTGATTCAGTTTAACAAGTAAACCAATGCCAGTTTAACAAGTAAATTGGTACACTCAGAATTTAAATTCTGAGAATCTGAAGTGAGATACTGTTCTATTCTTAATCTCTTCTTAGATATCTCCTGTTGGTCGTGATGGGACATGGTACGGAGTTAACTGGACCAGTGGTCTAATTCTGGGAGTATTATACCCTACTGGTCTTCGCATTTGCAGATGCAAGTAGAGTAATTCATTTGTACTTTGGTTTCTTCAATCAGCATCTACAAAACTTATAAATGTTGAAGGATGCTTAAGAGGGAATTATTCTTGCACAGAGGAACAAGCATTGATGATGAAGAAAACACAAGAGCTCAGTAAGTAAGTGCTGTCCATCCTGTTTGCTGAATGTATCAGGAATCCTTTGGAAAAAGACAGTCTACTTTGTAAACAAATATAACAAAAAGGAGGGAAAAATAAGTTTTCCTTCCCCTGTGCTATATAAGAAATAAAAAGCTGCTGCTTTCTAAGATAATAATGGGCATTTATTATGTCCACTGGACTAAGCTACTCAAAGGAGAAGAATGGATGGGTAAGTATTTTACTGCTTAGTTTCTGGATCTTGTTCATGCTCGTGCATGATAGATGTCTAGCTTCCAACACTGAAATGCAAGTGCTCTGAGATTATGCAGAAGAATAAAAATAAGGGAGAATTATGTAAAATAGATACAATTCATAGAACTTAGGTAAACTTGGGAGGTTTTTTAGCTTTGTATGTTGACCTGAGATAATTAGACTTAGTATCAGGGGTACATGTCTAAATCCCTTAGTAGGAAAGATCCAGATGAGCCTAAATTCCAAATTTAAAGGATAGTTTGAATCTACAATCAGCTTGTCTTAAGACACCATTTTCCACAAACTCTGGCTGCTCCCCTTGGAGAATTGTTAGCTTGATCAGTGTTTTTAATTGAAACTCATGAGACTGATAATCTCGCTTTGATTTCTTAAAAGAATAATCTTTCTCTTTGCACCTATGTTATTAAAAAATAATGCTGAGCTTTGGGAATTATCACTAAAAAAATCTAGAGATAGATATTTCTCCTCCCAAATTTTTGTATTAAGTCAAATTCATGGAAGAAACATTTATTGGAAGCTATACATGCAGGAAATCCTTGTGCTACAGACTGTTGGAACTTGAAGAGAATATTAAAAAAGTATCACTATTTGCCTGTCCTGTTTTTAATCTCTTCTTAGATATCCCCTGTAGGTCATGATGGGACATGGTGTGAAACTAACTGGACTAGTGAGCTGATTCTGGAGTATTCTACTCTATTGGTCTTTGCATTTGGACAATATGAATTTGTCCATATTATTTATAATTAGACAATGGGACAAGTGCTTTCAGAGGGTAGGAAGAACCAGTATCTCCTGTCTGTGAACTCAACACAGCAGTGTTGTGCTGAAAGGATGAAGAAAAAATATCTGTCCCAGTTATGAGCTACCCGAATGCATATGACTTTAACGTGTTCTATACCGAACCTGGAGCAGGTACTTTCAGTAGCATAGCTCTGTGGCTCTGGTAGTTGGTGAGATATCTGATTTTTGTCTGCACTCACTGGTTCTTTCTTTAGACATGCTTTCCTTGGCATGAATCTCAGACCGAATATAGCGACTTCCAGATTTTCAGTCGCTGCAAAATGTCCCCCACCACGCCTAGACTGAAAAGGGTGCAGGATCCAGTTAGCTCATTTGTTCCTAGGCAGTTAAAGTACTTACATGAGCTCTAGACCAGGCAGTAGATTTAACATACTATTTTAAGGATATGAAGAGTGCCGTGTGGGGGGGACATATCTTTGTCTCTCAGAGCAGTAATCTAATTGGAGGTTGTCCTTTGTATTAACCCTGTTAACATTTTATACTATTCTGGGAAACCCTGTAGCCCAAGTACTATGGAATGTAGTTAGGAAAAACAGTGTTTTCTCAAATATTTCTGATGTGGAATATTTATTTTGTAGCCAGAGAAACTTGTTTTGTTGCCAGGCAACTGACCATGAGTAGGATCCACTGCCAACTGTACTTGAATAAAGGAAAAAGCCTCATTACTTCTGCTCAGACTGCATGTGTGCACTTACAGTGCAGTGGAGAGAAATTCTCAAAATCTGTGCAACAGGATTCACTGCTGGTTGCCTCAGGTGAGTATGGTCTTTCCCCATCACTGTTCCCTGTGTCGTGTATAATTACCATTAGCAACCAACAGGAAGAGGCACCAGCAATAGTATTGGTGCAGGAAGTTTGGTCACTTTCAAAAGCCCTCTGTTTTGAAGTCTGCTTCATCAGAGCCCTAGATAACACATTTGCCCTTTGCTGAGCACCTGATCCAAAATCAGGCAACGTCCTCATGTGGAGTTAAAAATTCTACTCAAATCATTTAGTTGACTTCACACATTAGCTTGAGTAAGCCTCCAGTATCCAGATGTTCAAATATTTCTAGTTTCATAATTCAGGTACACAAGCTGATTTTCAGAGGAGCTAAAGATGTTCAGTTTGCATGTAACATATGAAGGCTAAAATGAGAAATAAATTGCTTTGAAAGAAAATTGCTTATGTGGAGTGGCTGAAAGAACAAAGATTGTTCAGTCTGGAGAAGAGGAGGCTCAGGGAAGATTTTATTGCCCTCTACAATGACCTGAAAGGAAGTTGTGGAGAGATGAGGGTTGGCCTCTTCTCCAGGTAACGGCGATAGGATGAGACAGAAGATCTCAAGTTGCACCAGGGGAGATTCGGGTTGGATACTAGGAAACATTTCTCAGAAAGAGGTTGGGCAATGGAACAGGCTGCCCAGGGGGGTGGTGGAGTCACCTTCTCTGGACATGTTCAGGAACCGTGGAGATGCTGCACTGAAGGGCATAGTTAGTGGGTGATATTGGTGGGTGGATAGTTGGGCAAGGTGTCTTAGAGATCTTTTCCAGCCTTAATGATTATATGAGTCTATGAAACTTTTAAGTGTGGTTGTACCCATTTCAGTAACGGCAAAGCAATTCCTACTGAACAAATGTATTGAATGAAAAGTAGTTATCTGGGCACTATATGTTTATAAATAATAAACCTGCCTGGTACACAGCTCAAGTAAAGTGGTGTTCTGGATTAACTTTAGTGATATCTACACTCATTGCATTTTGTAATGGATGCTTCTATCTCTGCTTCTTCACTGAGGTCATAACAAGGGGCTGCCTAATGTCCATTTGAGAATGGTGTTCATTAGCTGTTTTATTTAAGAAATAAGTTGCTTGCGTGGGTACTACGGAAAATGCTATGCATCTGGAAAAACAGGAGAGGGGAAAAATGATTGTTGAGCTCAATTAGGCTTGTTGCGAAGTCTTATGGAGAAGTGGGTCAAAAACTATGAAAAAGTGCAAGACAGAGCTCTGAAATTTGAGGATTTTAGTAGGCTCTTGGAGAGACTGGAATTTTTGGTGCCATATATGTGTATTTTTTTCATAACACAAATCTTTTTTTTTTTTTTCCAAAGGAGTTCAGGAAATACCTGTCTGTTCTAGTCTGTATTAGTTTATCTGTTCTTTGTTGTGCATATAGTGCACTTCTGTGCTTCACTGCTTGTTTTGGTGATTGCTTGTATTTCTGCTAAGAGAGGACAGATGTCAAATTCTTTTTTGTGTTTGCAAACACAAAAGGAGCATGGTGCTGTTCAGACTCCAAAAGCTTCCTCTCCAGCCTTGGGTGTCCTTTCTGTTTTGTCCTTCTCCTTCAGAATAATGCTGCTCAAGTTGACCTCGTTTAGCAGTCCAGGTCTACGTGGTGACATCACCTGTGCTGCAGTTTCTGTCAGACACTGGTGGAGATTGTGTGCAGGTGGTGGTTTGGTTGGCCTCTGCGACCACAGATGACTTTTAAATCTGAATTGTATGCGAGGTATTTTCATGGCTCTTGTGAACTAAATGGAAAATTCAGGTACTGGATTACTTCAAATATTGCTCTCTTTCCATTTTTACATTAATTACATAAGAATGATTATAATTCTTCAATAAGACAGAAAAAAAATCTAATTTCAAAATCAAGATGGTTACCACATTTCTAGTGTGTTTGGGTGAATTAATCCTCCCCACAGTTATCCTTATTATGTTTTTTCTTTTTCCTCTAGCTACAAGTATGTGCAGCTTCTGTGCTGATGACTGAGATTTTTATTAGCATTGTTTCATTTAGGAAAAGTTTTGAGGTTTCAGGCTGGATTCCAAAAATGTATAATTATTCCAAGTGTAGGTCTCAACCATAAGAACAGCTGAACTCACTATAGGTGCATAAACATCAGTGATAAATTCAGTTTCTGTCATGTGTTAGTGTAACGTTGTTGATAAGAAGAGCAGTACAAAATAACTCAAATGAACTTCTTATAGAATTACGTGTGCGACAACCTATATATCATTTACAGCTGTAGCATTCTTTGGCCAGTCTATGGTAATATTTTTATTACCTTAAAGATTTCTCAAAGACCAGTGTTGAGTGGTGAGATCTCTCCTAAATATGATGAAAATAATTTTTGTGACAGTAATGCCTATGTGATGCTGACTGATGATCTTCTGTGTTAAGCCATGCATAGGTATATGCACAAGAAAAAAAATTGCATTTAATAACATTTCTGTTGCAGTACCTTACATTGAAAATGTAAGATTATAATGGATGAGCTGCTGTGATAGTGAAATTTGTAGCCTCCAAAGGATAGTACAAAGTAGTCAGTGTTTCTCTGCATTTTACTAATGAATTACGTGTATTTTATACTATCTTGTCCAGTGCAACATATCTGTGTAGTTACTAAGAAAGGAAGAGAACAAAGATGTGCCTTTCTTTCCCTTGAGCCTTGTCATTCTGTGGCAGAAAAACACAGAATCAGCAGCTATGCATGCAGGAAACAATTACTGTCTACACAAACAAAACTGTGAGGTAAGCAACTGAGAAAACTCAGCTGTGTTCTGAAAGGATGTGTGAAAATGTGTGAGATATAATTTTCCAGATTAAATAAAGTATTGATATATTTTTGTTTGTACCAGAGATGAGAAAATTGGGAAATTTGGCTATTTAGCAGCTTGACCTCAATTGTATGAGCATGTGAAGGATGAAGGAACAGAGGCAGTGCTCACTCAGCAATGACCAAACAGTGGTGTGTCGTTAACCCCATCTGCACTGAAACCAGGACACACTGTGCAGTGCAGTGCCAGCTCAAGTTATGGCAAGTAAGTTTATGGATTTTGGTACATTGGCTAAACATAGTTCTGTGAATGGCAAAAAATGTGCAGTCGTACTTTTTGTTTTGATAATGGAATTTGAGAACTGGTTTAAAGATTGCAAAAAAGATTGATTTTTTTGGCTTATTTGTGACTCCATTTTCAGTTGACATAAATACATTATTTGCAAGTTTTCAAATGGAATGTTTAAAGTTGCAATCCAAAATCTGATCGCATCTCTTTACCAGGCTTCTGTAAGCCCTCTCTTACCAGAGAGAAATATCCCTCTCTTCACAATCGTGCCTTATTTGTGTCACTGCTTTTGGCTGTACGTACATTTGTGAACAACTTGTTCAAGGACGAAGCACAGCAGGAGTAAAATTTCGTCAAAAATCTCTGATGAACACCTTGAGAACTCACTGAGAATTGCAGCCACTGCCATCGAACTGGACTGATGTGTTACGTTCACAAAAATCAGGTCACATATCCCACTAATTTCATGGTTTTTTATGTTTTAATAAAAAATATTTTAAAAAAAGTTTCATTACTTATATACATTAACTATATCATACCTTTTACGAGGGCTGCTCCAAAAGAAATGCCTCCTATTTTATGATGTTTGCCCACAGTGTCGGAGATAGATGGTGGTGGTGTGGCAGTAGAGGTTGAACCTTCCCACCAATATTCCATTACATTTTGTTGCCTTGTGACAGATGGCAGTAGAGGAGCAGTCTGACAAAATGGCGTCTGACGTGAAAGTGAGGATGAAGCAAAGATTGAATTCCTCCATGCAGAAAAAATGGGACTCATTGGCATTCATTAATGCTTGCTGAATGTTTATGGAGACCAAACAATGGATGTGAGCACAGTGAGACAGTGGGTAGTGCATCTCAGCAATGATGCTGTCATACCAGCTGCGGAGCTGCACCTCAACAGGTGCAGATTTTTAGGACCTCGACATGAAGGTTCTTCTTCATGACTGGCAAAAAGGAATATCTAATGGTGGTGACTATGTTGGAAAACAGTGTTTTGTATCTGAGAGTGTGCTCTATCAAATAGTGTTATTGTGCTCTTTGTACCTGTTGTAGTTTCCATGAAAATAAGTAGGAGGCATTACTTTTGGAGCATCCATATACGTGGCCCAAGACAATTCCTCTTCACTCAGTGCAGCCCAGACAAGCCAAAAGGTTGCTGTCACACTGTTGCCATAACAGTTCCTATGCTAGGTAGGATGCAAAGCTGTAAGCAAGGAGCGTGATCAAGACATCCCAACAATAGCTGAAAAGAGCAATAGCTCCAAATCACTGACAGCACCAACTCGTTTGCCAAGTGCTCACTTGTATTGTATGCACGTGGCTGAGGGCTGGGGATGATGGATATTTGTTTAAGCTGAAGCTGGCAAGCACACAACTGGTAAACAGGAGAAATAGAAGTGAGTCAAGCAGTAGATGTGTCTTCATGCTTCTCACGGTTTAAAGACATTACTGATCCAGCTTTGCAATAGAATTTGCTGGTGCACCTAATGCAAAAACAGTATTGAGTCGTATATCTCCTGAAGTGTGGCATCTCTTTCTTTTCTTTTTTTTTTTTTTTTTCCTGGGATTGGAAAGTAACAAAGTATTTTTATTTTCCATAAGAGACGGTGTTCAGTAGCTCGTTAACAGACATTTTATTTATTTTTTCTGTTCCGTTCTCATTTTTTCTGCCTCTTGAGGTGAAAAAAATGGGATATGCAGTCTTAACAGTCAACTGTGCAATGGTGAGAGGAAAGTATAACATTTTGAGGCTCTGCTTTCCCAAGGATTCCTGAAGGAGTCTCTATCATTTAGGCTGCACTGCCGGTATTGGGTTACACTAGGAATGTGGAAAGCTATATGGGAAAATCTGTCAGGCTGTGAAAAGATCTCAGGCTTTGAAATTTTATGGACCTTGCTTGCTAATGCACATTCCATATTTCAGGGTGTCTGGCTGCCTTCGCGTCTTGTAAGGATGTGACATACATTGGAGAATATACGTGCATGTTTTGTCACAGGCACTGCTGAGCCAATAAGTGAGGCCACAGACTCAGGGAGTCAGAGGATGTCCCATCAGGGGATAAATTATAGGGACACCTACTGCAGATAGTTTTCTACAGATATCTACAGGTACTACACTGGGTACAGATAAGGGCCAGCTGCCATTTGCTGAACATGATTTCTAAATATGGTAAGGAGCCCCAATGTAAGTCCTTTTCCACAAGGAAATTCCTGTAGAATCCCAGTGTTAGGAGAGGTGTCCATGTTTTCCCCTTAATGTGAATCATTATTAAAGGTTCAATACAGGTTAGGTCTTCGGTTGGTAAAAATCATATTTGTACCTTGATAATTTGCCTTCGGATGCCTCAGCAAGACCTAAATTTGCAAACCAATATGCCCTGTTAACAGGACTCTGCGATGTATTGTATTACCTTGTACCTTAACCATTTTATTACCTGCAATGCATACTTATGTGTGCCTGGCAAAAAATAAAGCAAAAAGTTCCATGAAATTACTCTCTGCATGTCAAAGATAAGGTAGAAACTGTTTAAGAAGTCTAAAACTCCTTAAAAACTCTAAGGAGGGACTGAGGATTTCAACCACAATGCATATCCATAGCACCTGGATAGCTACAGGCTAATTTGAATCCCTGGCAACACCTAAGCTTATGAGTATATGTTCCCAGACACCTTAATGGTGATGGATTACGGACACCTTTCTGTGATGTTCACGTTGTTTTTTTGGGCTTATACCCAGACCTGAGTGTTATTCAGACTTCATAGTTTTTGTTTAAAATATGAAGCAAATACATTGTGAATCTGATATCTTTGCAAATAATTTTGTCATCAGGCAATTAAAATATCATGTGCTATAAACATCCCTCAGACGTTATGGATGGGAAAGTTGCCAGTTTCACCAGTCACACTGCCTTCAAAAGTACAATGAATGTACAGTACTCTGAACAGTCTGGAAAGAAAAGTCATTTTCCAGTTCTTAATTTCTTTTTTTTTTTTTTTTAGCTTTTTCACAGAGCTCTGAATTCAAATTATGATGATTTTAAAGGCACAACTGTTAAATGCCAATGGTTTGTCAGTGTTGAGCACACTTGAATTCCTAACAACACAGATGGACCCATGCTTACTATCTTACTATGCAATGCGTATAAAGCTAGACAGAATCTGTATGATTCTTAAATAAATCTATATTAAAAATTATTGTATTAGAAAAAAATTCAAATAACTTTTTACTCCAGTGTTGCTGTTTTTGGCTAAGGGTATGATTGTGTAGACTAGGAATTTAAGGAGGACTCTGTAAAATTTGACTCAGGTTCATGATTGAATACCATATCTTCCCTGACCTCAAAAGCGGCATCTCTTATAGGCTTGATCAAATGGGTTCAGGCATTTCGTTTTATTGCTGGTCTGTGCCTCAGTTAACTGAGGTAGTGTAAGCCTCAAGGGAGGTGTGTGATTTGGTATTGATTCTACCATAGGGAAGAAATATACATTTGAAATGCCAAGGTGGTGTGTGGGAGAGCCAGGCCCTACTCCCTGCATGGCCAGTGTCTTCCTGGGTGCTTTTAGTTGGATTGCTTAGGCTTGGATCCGCAGCAGCATTTAAGCATTTCCTGAAAAAAGAGATGAAAACGAGCTCTGTTTTTTTCTATGGATCTGATACAAACTCCTTCTTTGTCTCTGTCCTCTTGCATAAAGACTAATTGCCATGTGCTGTCATAGGACATGTGTATAAGTATACTGAAGACTGACAGTTTCAAGTGCAACAGTGAAAGGAGCAAGGGCAGTGAAATTTAGCAAATATAAATGCTATTTTTCAAATTATAGAATTATGGGTCTCATTGACTGTTCAATGTTCCCAAATCTCTCAGGTACTTCAGGAAGCTGCCCACAGAATACCAATTGACAGGTAGGAGAAAGGCATAATACAACTTTATTATTGACTTTATTGATTTAGTACTAGAGTATTTCAACAGGGTGTACTAAATGAAAGATGTTAAGGTGACTATAATTCACATTGTATATTTCCTGGAAATTGTGATCATGAATTTTTTCAGTGTAATGTACCTGAAAAAAGAAAGAACATTCTAAAGCTTGTAAATGTTATCTGAAAATAATAATAATAAAAAACCAAAACAACAATGTGCCAAAGTTAACGGCGAGTCCCAAAGTAACAGAAGTTCCCCTGGTCTATTGTTGCCCTTTAGGAACAAAAATTCTGATGGGGAAACTGTTAATAATTGGAAAATTTTACCTAAACAGCTAAGAAGATTATCTTGAGTAACATGACTAATGAGGAAGTATGGTGGGCCATGTATGTTGCACGCTGACATTCTAAACACATTAACTATTTGCAGTGGGTAAGGTACTTGTGACATGCTGACCTGAAGGAGGCAATTTCAGCATGGGAAATATAGCAGTCTTTGTTTCACTGGTACATTCAGAGGAACAGAAATCCTGACTGAGCGTTGCCTCCTACCTCAGACATTCACAGCCAGAAACCACTGACAGGACTGTTTCTGGCGAACGCAAAGTAAGCAGTGGCCTGGTCAGAGATGGCTGTAGGGGAGTGGTGATGAACCCTTTTACCATTTTTTGATTTATGGATTATGTGTCCATAGACACAGTGTCTTGCTGGGAGAGGTAATCTGTTATGATAAAAGGAGTCATAGAATGGAGTATCTTGGGGAATCCTGCACAGGAGAAAGAGGACTTCAATGCAGTTTTTGAGGACTTTCTTAGTAAAAGGCATGTATTTAAAATCATAGTATTTTCAGAACAGCAGAAAGAACAACTTCAAAATTTCTGAAGAAAAAGAGATCGTATGTAGAGGTGCCTTTTTGAATACAAGAGCTTTGTCTCCTTTATGTTAATTAACCCCTTATTTTGCAGTGCTTTAACAGTGAGGAATGACCCTTGTCCTGGGCATGTATTTAACACTGCTGTCACTGGTGCCACTTTGCACTACAGGAATTATGTAAGGAGAAGTAAGTATAAATGAGAAGTGAGTCATTATCAGTGTATGCTGAAAGTGCTGTTAGTCTGAACCAAAATGTTTTGGAAATTCTACGTTTAAATCTTGGAAGGAAATTGCATCCAGAAAAAGAAAACACTGAGTTCTTCTCTGATGCTCAATTAATATGGTATACAAATATGACCAAAGCAGTGAGAATGAGATCTCACTGCTAGTGCTGAGGGAGTAATACACTGGAATTAGCAATAGAATAGGAGGAATGAATGGGAATATCCTCTGAGTGTTTGTTCTCTTTGAAAGATGATCTCTTTGCCTGAGACTTAAGAGTTTCTACACAGCTAATGGCTGATACAAATGGCTGTAGATAGGATAGATGGCTTCAAGATTGATGGCTGACTGTTGTTGGTCTACGTTTTTAATCCAGGCTTCTGCTGGAATGCAGAGTTCCTAGCTCACGATCAATTATACAAAGACATCAAGAAGAAAAAGGCAGCCATGGTATTTGTCTGCTTATCAAGCTACCCAAGACGTGAAACTATTTTTACTTGCAGGCACATGCTCGTTAATGCTGAGCAATGTAATGCTTTTTTCTTATTACAGAACTTTGCTTGCAGTTAAAAGTCGAAACAAACACCACCACTTTTCTTTTAGTTTCTGTATTATTCTTCTATTTAGTTTCTGTAATATTCCTCTAACATACACAACATGAAAATGGGATAAGACAATGCGATTGGCAACAGATACAAATAAGACCAAGTTTCCAGACAAAATAGAAATATTAATCATATAACTTATAGCCAAAGTTAAAAGTGGGCTAAATTATTTGAACATACGAATTCTTAACTACTTGGTCAAATCTGGTTAAAATGTATGAAAATCCTGGTTCTAAATTTTTAATGAAGTCTTCCTTCCAAATGTCAATCGCTGTGAATTCCAACACTTCTGTTGGTAGTCAGTCAACAGTAGTCCAAATTTTAGATGAGCTAATACTGCATTTTTCAAGCTGGAAGTAGAAGACAATGTTAGTTTTTTGTCACATCTTTCTGTCCACTGAATAATTCTCTAATCAGAGTGTTGATTTTTTTCTCTCTATATTTTTTTCTACTTCTCGTTATGCCACATTAAGTCACCAGAATAGTCCATGGAGAGCAACTGCAGCTGACTATGATGGCGCATAACCCTCGGAGTATCCTTGCCCTCTTCAGAGAAACAAAGACACAACCTATTTTCTCTTCCCTTTCTGTCCAGTATAGGTTCCTTAACTCATAGTTTCAGCCACAAGACAGGACATCCAGTGTGATTACAGCAAGTCCATATGGTTCTTGATTGCTTTTCCCAAGGTAAGGATTAGAGAACATCAAATGCTGCTTGATAGAGAGAGGAAATCTCATGTAATGCTTTTGTTCTGCTAACATTTACGTAAAGAGCTGCCTGGGAGTTTTGAAATGGAATCTGTCATCATAGTAATCCTCTTCTGGAAAATAATGATGGAGACAGTGCCGGGAGTGATGTCATTGATCATTGGACAAAATCATTGCCCGCAGCAAAATCATATCCTTACCAAACTTTCCTTTATGTCTGACATTTGAATGCCCAATTGGCAAGATTATTGGTGTTGCTTTTTTCTTTTTTTTCTTCCTTTCGCAGCTGTGTTAAAATTCAAAACACAGATATGCGAGAAAAAGGCTAATACAGAAGAGGGTCTGTTCAATGCTCTCTGTAGACTTCAGAGGAATTTTTGTGCACTCTGCCTTCAGTGTCATATGCAGGAAATTCTTCTTTGGTCCATACAATGCAATAAACAAACCTCCTGTGTGCTAGCTTTAGCTTTTAGCACTTCCTTAACATTATATGGTGAGTGATAAAACTGTAATGAAGAATCAGTTTGCTTTATGAGGTTTCTGGCCTACTCTCATTCTTGTTTACACCTATTTGTTAAGGACCTGTTACCATATAGGGCAATAGTAATTGTGTGACATAATGAAAAAATGCTATTTGTATACTGTTCAGTAGCAATTAAGTCATCATAGAATCATTTGAGCTGGGACTCTTAAAAGCCATCTGGTCCAACTCCCCTGCAATGAACAGTAACACCTACACTAGATCAGGTGCTCAGAGCCCCGTTCAGCCTCACCTTGGGTGTCTCCAGGGATGGGGCACCCATCACCTCTGCCAACCTGTGCCAGTGCTTCAATTGGATTTGATTATTATCTTTTCTGCCTTTGTAGATTGCTCCAACAGTGATGAGAAAACAGTGACTAAAGGAGGGGGGATTTAGATTAGATGTCAGGGGGAAGTCTTTTACTGAGAGAGTGGTGAGGCCCTGGAACAGGGTGCCCAGAAATGTTGTGGATACCCTGTCCCTGGAAGTATTTAAGGCGAGATTGAATGGGGACCTGAGCAATCTGATCTAGTACTTGATCTAGCGGTTGGCAACACTACCTGTGGGAGAGGGGTTGGGACTTGATGATGCTTGAGGTCCCTTCCAACTCAAGCCATTCTATAATGAGAAACGGGTGATGTGTGCCACACGCAAGACTCCGGTTGTGGGTGCTTGTATTGCTGAAGGTGTTACTCTTTGCTTAAAGTATGGAGAAGCTGTGGAGCCTGAAATGTAATAGTTGCTTCTGTTGATAACTTTTAGCTTTTTAAGATTGATCGCAGAAAAACTGGAGTGCAGATGTCCTTTTTTTCTTTGATGAATGTTCAAAATTATTTCCAGTTCATGAAGAAAACGTCATGGAAAAGGATGAAGAGAAAGTGCTCTCTTTTCTCCCATCTTCTTTGTTTAACTTATTTCTATTTATATAAATTAATTGCAGAAAAGAATAACAGGAAAAAGGAAGAGAGAGAGAAGAGGCAACGTGTGCAGAAAAATACGTGACTGGCTAATAATGTCAAATATTTTTTTTTATTTTTAGTGTTTATAATCTATGAGGCTATTGAACACCAAAACGCACTGTCAGGTAGCCTCCCTACTAGATCCTTGAGTGACAAGTTGGAATTCCTTGCCTTTTGGGCTTTGTTTTTGCGTTTCCTGAGTGTAAGATCATCACAGGAATGTGTTAATTCCTTTTGTTTTTCAGCCTGTTTGTCTTCTTGCTAGCATTATCTTTGACTACGCCACTGAAGAGCACTAGAGAAGCATGGCAGAGAAGCAGAAGGAAAATATGACCCGTTTGTATTAAAAACCTATTTTTTTTTTTCGGTCCAAGTAAATGGTTAAGCTTCTCAAGAGGCTGAAGTAATATGGTTCCAGTGCATGATGTGTATGTTAACTGTGTTCAGAATCCACAACTAAAGCATATCTACTTCTCTGTGTTCCAGGAAAATGAGATAGATGGATTGTTTGAATCCATTAGACAAACTCCAGCAGAGAAAGAGACGAACCACCACTGTTGTCAATACTGCCACCTGCAGAGATTACTGCCTATTGAGTGGGAAGGATCCTGCCAGAATCTGAGACGCAGAAGCATGGACTTGGTAAAGTCTCATGTTGTTTTGTTGTTATTCTTAGTGGAATGATAACTGTTACTTCCCAATAAGTTTGATCAAGTGGAAATGTTTTGTATCTCCTCAGAGGTGTCTAGTTCTGTCCCAGAGATTTTTTGCCTAAGGACAGCTTGACGAGGACCCTGACAAGATCCCACACTGTGAATCACAGAATAGAACCATAGAATGGCTTGAGTTGGAAGGACCTCAAAAATCATCTAGTTCCAACACCTACTGCTTGGTCAGGCACCAGATCAGGCTGCCCAGGGTCCCATCCAACCTCACTTTGAACATCTCCAGGGATGGGTCAAGCGTAACTTTGCTGGGCAGCCTGTTCCAGCACCTCACCACCCTCTCAATGAAAAACTCCCCCAATGAATTGGAAAGTCAGCTCAGTTTCAAAATGAAGGTAAGTGCTGGGAAGTTTTGAAACCTGTGGGTGAAAAACAGTGCATCAGTGTTTCCCTCTGTGACAAATCTCAGTAATTTACTGAGATAGAAATGTCACATTGCATGCTGGCACTTTATAAGTGCAGGGATTTTCCTGTATACAACACTTCTGTTCATGACAGTTGGAAGGAAGTTCCACTGAGGCATTTTGGGACTGAAATTTAAACTGAATCTCATAGCAAGAGTTTATCAAAAGTAAGACTGACTGTTTTTTTAAAAGCACTATACAGGAAACGAGATAATCATGCAGTCTGTTGGAAACATTAAACTAGATTCTAAGCATTTGACTTTATAACCTTTGTATAATTCTTAGACTTTTATGGTGTCACTAATTATTTGCTGAAATGGTTGTCAGTAATAGACAGCTTTCTCAAACAGCATTAATTCAGCTTCACATGGACGGTATATTTTCCTGCTTTGGATGTGAAGCTCTTGGGCAGTGCTATATTGTGGGGGGAGGGGGCTGCACTGCCAACTGGGAATCTTCAACACAAAAACTATTAAGAGGTGATAAATCATTGGAGGCCCAGTGTGTGATTAAAAGCTGTGGCCACCAGCAGTGACCCATGGGGAAGGAGGTATCAGTGACAGAGAGGAGGGGGAGGTGTTTGGCATTCCTGTTTGGAGGCCTAACCAGGGCACCGGGGTCTGTTTATGTTTCTGTTCCACCGAAACCTGTGAAATGCCCTCTGTCTGTACAGGGAACACACATTGAGTTAGGGAGAGTATCTCTGGTATTTCTTGAAATGTCAAGGTGTAGGTACTTGAAGGTAACGTTTGAGGTGAATTACCTGTGACTGCGAAGTGAAAACAAAACAGTCAGTTCAAGGTTCTGTGGCTCAACAGTCAGAATCACAGTTATCGTAATTTTAGGTGAGCAGAATGCTGTAAGTATGACTCCTTTCTTCTGTATCAAGCACTTGTCCATTTAGGAAAAGTACTTTTTTCTTGAATCAACCAGCATCTAATCTTGGGATCTACTTTTTCCTTTGCTTAGCAGAAAGCTCGGTGAAATAAGAGCCCCACAAAATATTGGAAAAATCTTTAGGATTTGGCCTGTTCTCTGGTAAGCAACATTCAGAACAATAACACTGTTTTGTTGCTGTCCACAAGATAGCGCAGACAATATTTCTATGTCAGCTCTTCGCCAACAAACATTTTGCTACGTTTGTCAGAAAGTATAGTTCCAGTTGCAAAGTACTTTCAAGGTAGAGCAGCGGTGATTGAATAGACTTTTGGAAGGCAGAGAAGAGCAGGATGAATGAGACATACAAGCCCTGTTGTGGTTGTAATCTGAGTTACACTCGAAGAGAACTGTAGGTTCGGGAGGGGTTTGCTAAGTAGAAAAGGTCACAAAAAAAGGACTTGAACAGAAAAAGTTGCAACAACTGAAAAATAAAAATGAGCTGCCTTCGCAGGGTTTATTTTGGTAAAAGCTGCTGAAACTTTTTTTTTTTTTTTTAATTAAAGCCACGTTGTTTTTATGGATATATAGCTATAGCTGTTAGAACTGTTTAGAGACATCCTTTTCTCTGCTTTTATTCTGCTGTAAAGAAGACTGCCTCGTCTTTCTTTAAGGTATTGCAGGAATTCCTTTACGGGTATGTCTTATTATGATAGACAGCATCAAACACAGAATTCTCTAGAGTTCTAGAGTAGAATTCTCTTCATGCAAGAAATCTCATATCAAATAGATTTGAATATGCAGCTTTCTATCCCTTGTAGGAAGAGGTTGGCGTAAGGTCTGATTGAGATTTGTTTCATCTTGTGCTCTCTTTATTAGCTCAAACTGAATGTTCTCTACAGTCATAAAATTCTGAACAAGCAAGAAGCTACTCACTCCAAACTGCTCAACTTTTCACAAGCACCAGGAATATTTAAAAAATTTCACTGTATTACAGGTAATCAGCTGTTATAATTGATGATGTTGAATGGCATAGACATGAGAGACATAATCACACCTTGTAAAAAAAGAACGTAACACAAGGAAGTTGATAACAGTTTGGTGTGAAAGGCTGATAAGGACTCTTCGCAGTTCAGAGACACGGTCCAGTTCCAGATGTCAGGATTTCCTATTATATGCTACTTCCGGTCAGGAGAAGTGGATTCTCGTGATAACATGTTAGAGCCTTTAAGATATGAGGATTATCCAACCTTGAATATGTCCATTAACGTTGCACGGAAGCGCTTAGTTTAAGCCTCTGACCATCAATAGCATAAATGCTGTAGTAGTTAAACTGTAAGGGAAGGGTTAATTCTTTTGCCCAAGAGCTCTATAAGAAAGCCACCTATAGGTAATAAGCAACACTAATGGGCAAATTAAATGACTGTAGAAAGTCCTTGGTAGAAGCGAGAACTTCAGATACTCCTCATAAGTTTTATTTTCTAGTTCCTTCACCAGCTTCATTGCTCTCCTCTGTATGCTCTTGAGCAACTCAATATTCTTGTAGTGAGGGGCCCAAAACAGTTTTTGAGTATTTGAGATGTGGTCTCACCTCTACAAGGAGACATTTCCTTCCCTGCTCCTGCTGACTGCACCGTTCCTGACACAAGCCAAAATGCCACTGGTCTTCTTGGCCACCTGGGCCTACTGCCAGCTCATGTTTAGCTGGCTGTTGACCAGCACCTCCAGGTTCTTTTCTGCTGGGCAATTTTCCAGCCTCTCTTCCCCAGGCATGTACTGCTGCAGGGGAATTTTTATGACTTGGTGAACTTACCCTTGTTGGGTGTCATGTGATTGGACTTGGGCCATCAACCTAGCTTATCCAGATCCCTTTGGAGAGCCGTCCTACTCTCAAGCAGAACAATGGTCTTTTCTAATTTGCTAACATTTTCCAACTTAGTGACAGCGCACTCAATTCCCTTATCCAGATGACTGTTAAAAATGTTAAAGAAAAGTGTCCCCAAGACTGAGACCTGAGGAATGCCACTTATGACCAGCTTCCAACTGAGTTGATCTCCATTCGGTATGATTCTTTAAGCCCATCTATCTAGCCAGTTCTGCACAAAGTGAACTGTACAAGCCACAGGGAGCCTTTTCTTCCCGGATAATACTGTGGGAAACTGACGAATACTTCACTAAATTCCAGGTAAACAACATCCACAGACTCCCTCATCTTCTGATTGGGTCATATAAGCAATCTGTCTTTATAGAGCATATATTTCATGTTATATATTTGCTTCTTGTTTGAATGGGTACGGGCTTTGTGCAAGTTGGTGTACATCCTAGCTCATGGCTGAGGCAGATTGCACAATAGTTGCTGAGGTGCTCCCGCTGTGATCTGTGCGCATGGACCATCTCCTTCTTGTTAATTTGGGTGATGTGGCAAAATCAACACTCCTGAAAAGAGTGGTTATTTATTTATTTATTTATTTTACTCAGTAAAGCTTGAGTAATATAGAGGACAGTGAATGGATTGAATGCAATATTGCAATGAAAGGTATTGTTCATATATTCTCAGCAGTAGTTCAATCTATTATTTTCCATTTCAGTCCAGGCTTCTGCTGGGAGCACACTGTGCTCTTTTTAGATAGTTATCTTTGTCCACTTCAGAATTATTGGGTTTCGTTATTTATATACAATCTTTTAAAAACTCATTTGTTTTAAGACGCAGCCTGTGCTTATGGTAAAGAGTCTTCTGGCTTTCTGTGCTCCCTCTAGCAAAGTGACTCAGACTAATTATGGGTAAACAGGCAACAGTGCTGTGAAAACCAGCTTTTTTGCAGGCCCAGAGGGTCAAATCAGTAGCCTGGAAATGCATTGGGGTCATCACACAGACAGGAGAGACCTTAACAATTACACTTAATTTGACTTGCAATCAAACAGAAGTAGATGGCAAAGCAGGAAATGGTATCTTTAGGCATGACATGAAATAGTATTGCTGTCAACTTGAATAAGAAAGTCTGACTTTTTTTTAAAGAGACTACGTATTTAAATAGCCTGTAGGGTCAAACAGCCTTTCCTACAGCCCTTTGATAGCTGGCCTGATAATGGCATATACACTATAAATATCCTAAATCAATTATTCTGTATCGCTGCTGAAAGCAGGCGTGTTCACATATCACAGCAGATGGGAAGAAAGCAAATAATATTTGTCTTGCCTTTCAAATTGATTTCCTGTTTTCAGTAAGCCAGAGTGTGTCCATATGTTAATCAGATTGCTAAGGAAGATAGCAGGGCTTGGGGCAGCAGACTTCCACTTGATCTGCTGGGAAAAGGGGGGCAAGGAAGGGAGGAGGAAGTCCTCTTTGGCCCTAAAATATCTGTGGCAGAAGCATTTACAAATGTTATACAATTGCCTGCGCTTCCCTGACTTCCCCTCAAAGTACTGAGTATCCTCTTTTCTTTCTTAGGGAGAAAATCTTCACAGTGCGCAGTAAGCTGCACAGTTGGACTTGTTTGCTGGGGATTTCTTAATTCATTTTTTCTTTCATTTTGGAGAAAATTTGGTGTGGTGAAGCATTTATAGTGTCCTGGTTTTGGATAGAAAGACCTTAGGTCCTCAAGGGGTACAAAGGCTGCAGCCCTTCTCCACTGTCTTCCTTCTCCCTTCCTTAGTGCCATGCATTTCTCTGCATCTCCACGCTTGCACTAGCACACGACCATTTCAGCTGCAATATGCACTGCCATAGAGCATGAGGACAGTAATGACTTCCAAATGCTCACTCGGGTTGTATTATTTTGTCTTAGGGACAGGATTTTGTGGGCTATAATTGGTGGTAAGTGGGCAGTTGAATTAGGTGATCTTAGAGGTCTTTTCCAATCTTAATGATTCAATGATTTTTCTCTTCAGGTAGGAGATTTTATTTAACCATAATGATAAATAGTTAGGAGGTCATTTGCATTGTACGTAAACTCTAATCATTTTCATACGATTGGATGGAAGAAAATGATGAGACAGTGGATATTCTTCTGTGGGAGGGATTTATGTGCATTCTGCAGTGTACAGTTTTATTCTGCTTTTAAATCCTACATTTATAAAATACTTCTGTCAGTGTCAAGAAATTCCTGTGCTCAGGAAGCATTGAGGAAGCCCCGGTGCAGGGAGGACCAGAACTGGTCATTCTTACATTTCTGAAGTTAAAAGACAAAAACAGAAGACCACCCCTTCCTGCAGTGGCTTCTATTATTAGAAAAGTAATTTTTTTGGAGAGGAAGGATGATTTTATGGAGCTGGAAGCCAGATGATCTCACTTCTAATCCTAGTGTTGACACAGATTTTCCTGTGCGACCTCAGGAAAAATCTCTTGCTGCATTCCAGTTTGCAATCAGTAATATACAGTGATCATTCTTTGTTATCTCTGAGGAGCACTCTGCAGTTAATAATGCATGATCACTGGACCAGCTTTGACACATGCATACGTGCTTAAAGACAGCATTTGGTATCTAGTATAGTACTTTTTTGTGTATTCTTAAACAAGATACTTGCTTAACTCCTTTGGAATTTGGCAAGCTTTATTTCCATCTCCATCATCTTGTTCCTTAATATCTTTCAAAGTTCTGTCATGTAGTAATATGCTGGCATAATGTAAAAACTCTAGAACTGAAATGTTCTTCTAGTAAGAGAAGTAGGCAGATGTAAGTAAGGGAAACCTGTTAAAATATTAAGGCACTTTGAATGTTTTTTGGTTATTTTTTATATTCCTGAAATAAAACTTAAGAACAATTATGTTAAACTTTGTAATCACAGGATCGACTCCATCTGTTTGAGTGAATTGCTTTACAATGTAATGCTTCTGGGGGCAAAGCAAGGGTATGTTCTCTACCTCTCTTCATGGATATTCCAGCTGAATACAGGACTGACTCGGTAATTTCAACTGTAAACAACAGGGCTGCCTGATCTAGTGGATGGCAGCCCTGCCCACTGCAGAGGGTTGGTGCTCCATGATATTTAAGGTCCCTTCCAAGCAGGGCTATTCTATGACTTTATGAGTCCCCAAGAAACATTTTGAAGCAGGATCTTGCACTTTCTTAAATACATAATCAACTGATCTTGTTTAAGACCCCTTCCAAACTGCAACTCCAACCTTGTGCTGCCTACTCCTTTCTTTCTGATCTTACTCAGATAAAAGGTTTATTTCCCCATCGTTTTTGCCATTTTTTATTTTATATATGTGATCATCTCATCAGTACCATGTGTTTTAACACCTCCTCTCCATTGCTTTCCACTTCCTCTCACCTGAGTAAGCAGTCCCTAGTACTGTTTCTGGGTATAGCCATGTCTTCTGCCAGCAATCAGTGGGAGCTAGGTGATCTGTGCTAATGTTTGTGTTCTCTGTGCACTGCAGATTACGCCAGCTCAGCTGATCCACAGTAACCTGTGGGAATCGGACAGATTCTTTTTCTCACTGCTCCTTTAGGATGGCCATGGTTTTCTTTGAATTACTGGGGCGTAACATTCTACAAAGGACAAATGTCTAACTTTTTAGAACCTACGGTTTGCCTTTATAGAGTAAGGTAAATGTTTATAGTGGGCCTGGAGACGAGTGAAAGCCTCAGTTCAGTAACAAGAGTTGCTCCTCTTTTTGGAAACTTTTTTTGTGTTGAATTTATGAGCAAACATCGGAATGCTTTGCTGCAGCCACTGGCAAAAGAGTAAGAGAAAAGCCAGAGGTGAAGTGACACAGCCCAAGGTTATGGAGCAGCTCAGTGCATGAACCAGGAGCACAATACAGGTTGCCTGATACCAACTTCATGCACTGATTTTTCAGTTGCCAAATATCTAAAGTCTTTATCCAGACCCTTACTCTGTTTGTAGCTGGACTGTGAGGAATGTATCCTCTTTCCCAAAGAAAAAAAAAAAAAAGCACTTAAAAATCAGTATCAGTACTTTTTTTCTCCTTTCGTTTACTTGGAATCTTTTTGGCTGCGCATCTAATTCTTTATAGGCACAGGTACTGCAATTTGTATGCTGTTATCTGATCTATTTTCTAGAGCATGTGTAGCTGTTTTTGAAAGGGAATAAAAAGTAATCCAGTTAGACCTTAAATCCATTCAGTAGGAACAATTATCTTGAGTGCTCTAGCTTCTAACATTCATCACGCTAGAATAGGACACAAAGACTTGTATAAAAATATGACCATTTAACTCAAGTGGTGCTTTGAGGACATAAGAATAGAAGCCTTCTATTGCATTGAATAATATTAAGCTGTTAAAATATGACGAACGGGTCTTGATTATGGCCATTAACGATTGTGTGTAATAAAAGCACTCTGAAAAAGTTACCAAATATTACAAAGAGCTGTTTTGCTATTTACATCAGCAAATATTTTAAGTAGAGGGAAAAATTGTAAAGTGTTGGCTGTTAATCTTGAGTGAATGTAATAGATTCAATTATGTAATGTGACAATGAATTTGTTCTGTTTTGCCCTAGGTTAGAATTTAAGCTTTTCCTCTTCAGATTTATTCAGATTGTTAAGTGGCTGCTGAGAAGCTGGAACTTTGTCAAACAAACTTGGCTTTAAATTTTAAATTATTTTTAATCAATATGTGAAGAGGCCAAGCTCTGCCATATGTTGCTCACCATCCATTAGTTGGTAGCTGGTCATTAAACTCTCACTAAGGTTTCCTAACTGTGACTATTGTGGCGGGGTGTTTTTTTTTTCCCTCTTTGTAGAGTATGGGCAAAGGGGAGCATTCGTGGCAGATTGCCTTGAGGACAATAAAAACTCTCATGTAGTATGGTTGTTTGTTCAGACACAAACAATAGAGACATTTTGCTATTACCATTTGCCAGCTATCAAGGGGTTTTGAACCCCCTCCCCCTTGGTGCCTACAACTCAAAACAGATGCAAAATCTTTCTTTTCAGTCCCCTTGAAATGACCTGTGGTGGTGCAGTGTCATTTAGAGGAGAAATTATTGGAGTGAGAGTGGCTCATAACAATAGGGGCCTTGTGCCAGGCACATGACAGAACAGTGAGGGGGCTGTTGGTGACTTTATTGGGGAGGAGAACGGCGATCTGGCAGGTGCTGCCATTGTTAAAGGTCTCCGCTCCTAGACAGTGGTCGCAGATGAGTTCATGTCATTTTATTCAAGCTCTTTACACTGAGTTCAGTGATGTGACACTGGTCAAGTAGCCAATCCAGCTTTTCTGATCTCCTCAACATGGTCCCTTCTGTAACGTAACCCTTTATTGCTGAGATATGTCAACATGCTTCTAGACCATATGGCTTCGAGCTAGAGTAACTTTTGTGCTCTCTGAAAAGGACATAATATAATGTTTACTCTGCTAATACAGTCCCGGTCCTCACTACTGATCCTGGCATTATTCTGTGGAGATGTCATCCAGAAAACCAATTAAAGTGTATTGATACAAAATAGATCCATTGGTTCAATGCTGAATTTTACAACAACAGAGATTGTTGCTTATGAGCTGAAAGCTCCCACTGACTAGAAGTGTGTGTTCCCTGGCTTTTTCTTTTTAATGCACACAACAATGTAGTGCTCTGGTGGCAGGATTGCAGACCAGCAAATGGGTGAAGAAGTTGAAATTTTTTTGCACTCAAAAGAATAACGGGAGAGATGTTAAGTAGAAAAAGTTAAACACATTGAAATAAATGTATTAATGCATTAATTTTACCCATGCTGTCCCTTTTCTCACAGCACCAGGCCGCACTATAATAGCTACATCTGCTTCTGTTGTATGTATTGTTTAGTTCTATTTTTTTGGCTCAGAGAATAGAAACTGGTCTTTCTGTGGGGAAACAAAGAATTTGTTTTCGTAAATTGCCATTTTTTTTCTGAATAAATCATGAAAAACTTGGCAGATTGAAGAGATCAGCCATATGGAAATTGGCAATTTTTAGTCTGCTAAGGATAATTCAACATGGATGTCATGCTGTCTAATGAGATACATGTTCGTGGTACAGGGGAGAGGCAGAAGGAGAGAAACTGAAGATACGATGCTCAGAGAAGATACATTTTCAGGTAGAATTGATGACTTGAGAGAGTTCTGAAGTGTTTTCAGAGCCACTTAGAAGCCTGAATTTGGCATTTCTCATACAAACAGTGACTGTACATCCAAAACTGACAGCCAATTTATAAAATTCCACTTCAGAGGTGGATGTTTGTTTTAAAAACAAAACAGAATAAGAACACTGTAGAAGAACATTCTTTTACAAATAGAGCTGATGTCTTAAAAGGCAGAACAAAGACTTGGTCACAATATGCGGAGGAATACTGACTGCGTGAAGGTATTTGCACTGCAAATATACACTGTTACTATTAGACTCTTTTGACTATTTTTGTAATTATTGATACAAATAAATAAAGCAATTTGCAAACAAAGGCCTTGAAAATTTGATAATGAAAGGGGCCTCCAAATGTATTTTGTGTATACAAAGTCTTTATGAATTACTGTAATTGCAGTAGATATAGAGCCAAACCTTAAAAATAATCGACGAGGGTAAAGATGGAAAACAGAACTACGTAACTCTTGCTAGTGATAAAGATAAATCAAGAGCTGCAGACCTTTTGAAATATGAGCCCTCGTAAA
Organism: Pavo muticus; assembly: GCA_016647715.1. Taxonomy (NCBI): domain Eukaryota; kingdom Metazoa; phylum Chordata; class Aves; order Galliformes; family Phasianidae; genus Pavo; species Pavo muticus. The sequence goes on along the minus strand of JACDJE010002434.1, from coordinate 1,134,610 downwards.
ACACTGGTCATTTATATCTATTTTGCCAAAATCCTGAGAATACCAAACCTTGTACTTTATTTTAAATGTTTAGCTGGAGATCTTTGTGAAGGCTGTCAGAGTCTTAGGATTAACAGCTGGGATGGAAAGGAAGTAGCTCCTAGACTGAAACCTGCAGGCAGCAAGCTAAGAACATAATAATAAAAAAAGACACGATGGTTTATAGGAATGTCTAACTTCAGTGTAATGGGAAATGACTCAGGTATGTAACCTGTTGTAGCCTCGCTGTCGCCTAATACAACATTAACCAACCTAGCCAAATGGTCCACAACTAAACAAGCACCTCATTTCCAGCAAAATAACAAGGAGAAAAGAAAAGCAAAGACAAATCTAAACAAGGGGGAGGGGAAAGGTATGCAGAGAAGGCTATGGATTGGGAAATGTGATCTCCTAAGAAAGTAACACTAAACTTCCCAAATTGCACTGTCTGTAATTCTTTGATCAGAGAAAGGGAGTCCTATCTCTGGGTGCACTGCTTGCTCATATTCTGACCTTTAAATGCAGTATACCTCTTTTCTTATCTACATTACAAGTAGTAAAAAGGAAGAGATTACTGCCCAGATGCGAGGAGGTTTTCATTAGGTTCAGTAATGCACTCTGACCCTTTGGATGGCAGAGCCAAAAATACAAAAGGAAATGAGGGCACATGCACATACGGTTTGTGAAACTGAGCCAAATACTTCATACTACTCTAGCTGAGTGACAGGAGCTTGTATGGTCAAAGAATCTTCTCACTCCAAATTGACGTCTCTTGCAGTCTGAGAGAGCCGTGGAATATGAATTCATGCTACTATATGAATAAAACTGCGTTAACAGAACTTCAAATTACCAAAACCGAGCTTTTGGGCTTAAAGAATTACCAGGCTTGAGGTTGTCTGTTGAACATGAATTGGCTCTGCTTGTGTGGATGCAATAGGATGCAGGCCCACCAGGGATAGAGTCACATAGATCTATTCATATGGAGAGTTCAGCTAAGGTTGTATGGCCAAGCTTAAGCCTGACTTTTCAGGCTGCCTGAACTTTGAGAGCTTGGTTTTGCTATCTCAATGTTTTGTGTTTCTGGAAGCTACTTCGTAATCTTCTACTTTAAAAGAGGCGAATTGTATAAATAAAACTTCTACACGTTGCATCCTGAGATTACCACAGGCTCACCAGCATGGCTTGAACAAGCCAGTTAGATGCAGGTACTGGGTTTGATCTGAAGATCTGATCTGCCTGACATAATCTTCTTCAACTAATATTCTTCCATTTCAGGATTTTCTGAATGTTCTCAACGTTATCTGTAATCTACATAATGAGTAACAAATGAAATAAACTAAGCTTTATGACAAACAATTTTACTAGTCCCATCAATTGTTTGGAAACTTGTCTTTTTGGGTTATTTTTCAATGTCCACAGGCAGGATCAGATATCTCAGAGAGCATGGAGGCAGTTGAAGGTGAGTCTCACCAGCACAAACACCCTTAAGTCATCCCCAGGGCTTGTCAATCTGTGAATATTTTGATGGGGCCCAGTAATCACTCCTCCTTATTTTTTAAAGTAGGAAGAAATATTGAGGCAGAAGGAAGACCAAGGTATATCCTGTTTGCTTTAGGGTATTACATTTACAGGAAGAATTATTTTTAATTATGTTACCAGAACTTTTCTAAAAATACAGTTCAGTAGACTTGATTATTGTAGGGAAATCCCTAATTTATATATAAGAACATATTGCTTGTGTTCCTATGACACTATTTGTCTCATTTTTTCTGTAGTGTCATGTTCCACTGTTAAAACAATACATTCATAGTCGTGCATATATATTTTTTTGTTTGATTGTGGAGTTTATGGAAAAGGTAACACCACTTAAATGATGTGATGCCTGATGTGACGCTCTGGTGCAATGCTACATTTTATCCGGTGAGTATGACACGCAGTAAAATTTAAATTGAGAAAATAAAACCTCATTGATTATTTAAACTAGCTCTTAAATTCTGGCTGTCATATAAATAGAACTAATTCTTTAACATTTTTCTGGGGTTTCTTCGGAGGCATTTGGAAAAAACAAATGTGTTCTTCCGTTGCTCACATGTAGAGTAGTTCAGTTTCCTCAGAATTATCAGTAGGAGAGGTCAATATAGAGGCTGCTCTCAAATGTGCAAGGTCGACTAAAAAAAGAAAGATACTAACAAAAAAGATAATTAAAAATCTGCATTGATAATCTATTGATAATGTATTCTGAGGTACATTTTAGCCTCATCTACCTTTCTAGGACTGAAGAGAGAACTAACTTATATGCATGATAGTATATATATTGTTCAGGTTTGCATATGTAAATACTATATATACGTGCAATTCATTCAGAACACTTAAGTTTACTTATCTGAAGTTCTTCTGCAATAAAATAAATAAAATATGACATTAACTGATTTTTTTTTAAATTTTTTCTTCTACGAATTTATAGCTTGATAATAACTCTCTTAAGAAACTGTTGTTTAGGAGCCTGGCACAAGCAGCCTGAAAACCACTACAATTATAATTTTATCTATATCGTAAGAAGTTATGATCAGGAACACACGAGCAATCTACACAGTATGGTGTAAGATGTTTGGGACAGGTTCCCAGAGGGCTTTATGTATATTCCTGATCTGCAGGAGTTAACAGTGAAGAGGATGTAATTTTATCCTCTCTTCTCCAATTAAACTTTATTTTGTACAGACACTCCAAGAAATCAAATATAATTTGATATTTTTTGAGCTGGAAATGGTAAGCAGCAACATGCTGTTTTGTGTTAATAATGAACAACTATAGCCCAGACAGTCATCAGCATCCTTTGAGCTTGTCAAAATCTGGCATTCTCTGAACTTGGCAGAGGCAGAGTAGTGCCACCTAGGCAGAAGGTGCTGCTTTCTGCAACGGAAAGGATCACTGTGAGAGACAATATTCGGTAGAGCCCAAGAGTATGGTAGCTCAAAAGTTGAGGTTGGATCTTGAAGATCCCACTGTGCTCAGAGCATGGTGTCAGCTCTAAGGCAGATTTCCCAGTCTCCCATGGCAAGATGAACAGTCCCATAGCGGTGTTTTGGAACTGCTGGTTGTGTTGCGTCTGGTTCTCTCAACATGTATGTTTCCCCATGTTGGAAGTGAAATGATTTGAGTTAAAACAAACAAACAAAAAAATGACCCTAAGGAATGATATCCAGGGTCAGGCAGGACGAGGCTCTGAGCACCTGATCTAGTGTAGGTGTCCCTGTTCATTGCAGGGGAATCAGACTAGAAGGCCTTCAAGGATCCTTTCCAACTCAAACGATTCTATGACTTTATTAAAGCAACAGATTGACTATTTTTAAAATTCATTTTTGTAACTGAGGGAGGAAGAACAGTGGCTCTTTTACTGTGGCAGGCTAACAGCCCTGGGAATACTCTATTCCTCTCCTGCTTGGTACAGAGTACATTTGAAGAGATAATAACAGCGTGCACCGTATCATAGCTTTATGATCACTCATCAGCTTTGGGGAGCCTGTGGAATGAAAGGCCCCCAGACTGGACAAGGTTGAAAGGTTGAGGCTATAACCAGACTTTTTGTTCCTGAGATGGCCGGAGCCATTACTGAACAACAGACAACTGTGAATAGATGTTGGGCATCTTTGCTTTGCTGCTGCTCGCTTGTTCAAGTATACTCTTGTCCTCCTTCTGCCCCTTCTATATTTGACAAGTTTGCCTTCAGCAGATATGACAGGCACTGGTGGGGGTCACTGGCCCAATTCCACATTTCCACACTTGGCTTGCTCCAAGTTCACTGGCCTGAACTAATGTCTCCAATGGAGGTCGTAGTACTGAACATTATGAGTTTTTATATATTAAACATGCATTAGTGGTTCTACCCTGCTTATCTGACAGCTGTAGAAAAATAAAGAAAATTCAGTTTGAACTTTAAAAAGCAGGGCTTAATTTATGTCCAGTACTTTTGTTCCCCGCTTTCTTTTTCATTTGCCAATTGCAAAGCTCAAGGGAGATAATAAAATGGAGGAGCTGCTACTTTATACTTCCACGTGCTTCCAAGTGCTTGTGCCTTACTGGGTGAGCTAAAGCTAAAACTAGGAAAAGAGTTTTCAGATGGAAATTTGATTAAACAATGCAATCATCTGTCCCACAATCTGTTTTTTTATAAGGAAAGTATTTTTTTTTTTCCAGGGGGAATTTTCTTTCAGAGGGTTTTGTATGAAAAAGCAGACGTCATGAATACTGATGGGAAGGGCTCAGTGTTTTGTTATTTCTGTATAACAAAGACAAAACGCTTTAATAAAATCAGAAAACACAGATGTTACTTTAAGTGTATTTTGCATCTTTTATTTATTTATTTTTTTTTTAAGTTGGAACAATCCTTCTCTCAGACTGACAATAGCAGCTCATGACAGGCAAAATTAGCAGCTGGAAACTTTGCCAAAAAATTAGACTTTTTACTTTGTTGTTATTGTTTGGGATTTTCTTAGATGGTGAAAGGCATGCTTGAAGGAAGAGGCATGTTTGAATTGAAAGCCCTTGCTTCTCGGTTTCAGTATAGTGTGACTGGATTTCAGTTTTTATAAACAGTTTAAAATGGGAACATGCTCAGCTCTGTGTTTAGAAATTGCCCTATTGTATTTTTCTCTTTAATGTCTGAGAACTTTAGAGGAAAGCTCTTGTGGTTTGATAATATGTACTTCTCACATTGGTTTTAAGGTAGCACACTTTTATGGTGAAAATAATTAATCAAAGTTTCTGTATGTCGTAGGAAAAAAATAGCATTTATCAGAAAGCTGGAGAGGATTCCTTGTCACTCAGACTCATGATTAAATAATGAACACAGTGAACTAATTTCGTTCCTGTTTGCTCAGTAATTTTGACAGCTGCCCTCAGAGTGCCCAGAGCTGAGAAGGATTGTGGTTGGCCAGCATGGAGTATGGGTCTTTGGTTATGTTCTCTTTTGTTCTTTCAGAGTATAAGCTCTTCAGAGGAAGGATCACACCTCTGGATCCATACTGTATGTAAGAAATTTTGGGGAAAATTGAGAAAATCCATCCTCTAACACTGGAAGACAATATCACTGTCAAAACAAATTATTAGCATTTGGGATATCTGGCTTCTTTTCTCCAAATCATCTGTGACTTTAAGCAAGTCATTCAGGTAAAAATGTCCTTTAAACGTATGGCAGTGGAAGGGAAAACTTTGAAATGATAACAGCTTTATTGCAGAGTAATACTGACACAATCTGAATGCACATAAACTTAAAAACTGAAGAAGAAATTATGCTGTAATTGGAAGAGGAAATACCGCTGTCTTCATTCCTTTTGAAAAGGCAAAACCATGTTCTATTTTTATGTCAAACTGCCTAGTATGTAAATTTTCCCGAAGGAGGTATGTTGACTGTAACAATGTAATTCAACAAAAAATAATAGATTTTATTTTGAAGAAAATTCCCTGAAATGCGTCATGATTTCTAGTGTGTAATTGCTGGAAAAAACATGTCATTTTTGACAATTATTGACCCAGGTTTGGTTCTATGAGGGGATTTGCTGCTTTAGTGTGGTTCTATCCTTGCTGATATTTGAATTCTTCCAGGATGGCCTGGAACAGGGCTACTTCGTTGTTCACTTCGTCTCTTTTAACCAATCCTCTGATCTGTTCAGAGACTTGCATTTCATTTAGTGATTATTCATTTTTTAACTGGATTTTCTTCAGCAAATTCACCTAGAGGTTTAGAAAATGTTATATTCACAAGGTCTACCTGTATGCATTTAAATACTATTATTACTTGCCTGTATGAGAGATTCTATGCAGGAGAATCTAGTTGATGGAATTTTGCTTCTTTGGGTGATTTATCCAACTCTACTGATAATTAGTAATGGAGTAGTATCAGAGATCCTCAATCTAAATGAAAACAGTAGAACTAGTGAGCTGCTATGAGGCTGATATCATTAGCTGGACAGCTGAATCTTCAAGGAACAGACTACTTTTATGGGCTTGTGGGAGAATCTGGACTATTTTTGTCGACAACAACAACAACAAAAAGAATTCAGGGGGTGGCAGAAGGACAGGAGGAGGCTTCAATGGAAATGCAAGGCAAGGAAAATACTATTTTGCCTAGGAAAACAGCTTGTATGCAGAAAGTATAGCACTAGCTACCGTGAGAAACGTGGTGCCGAGGTTTCTGGCCTCTCACACAGTTTGTTTATAAGGGCCATTCCCTATCACTTCCATTTGGAAGCATTACTGAACACTTGCAACTGCACATGAGCAAATGGAGCAGAAGAGCCTAATTAAAGTTACAGAGATTTCTTTATAACAGAGCAAATGTTGGTTTAACGATACAGTTACAAGTGACAAAGAAATCGGAGCAGACGCACCAAGTTTTATACATTTTTGGCAAAGTAAGTGGGAAACTGTGTGCTGAAGTGAGGTCAACAGATGGGATGGAGGAAGAGAGGTGCAGGAGGGGAAGAAAACTACACACTTGTGTACAAAACCAAAAAAGCCCCCCAAGTCTCAAACAATCAGACAAAGAGAACTGAAGAGATAAACCTTGGAAGAAACAGATTTTTTAAACAAAGTTTGCCAAGTAAGCAAACTTTTTTTTGGAAGGCAGATGCAAAGTGCCTTTTCAGTTCATTTTGGATAGAAATGAGTGAACGCATGCTGGGCTTTAATAAATCTTGGCATAACCACAATAGGCAAACTCAGACCTGCATTGGATTTTGGTGAATGTTACCAAGCCTTTTTGTGTTCTTCCTTCTCTTTTGCTCTGGAAAAAAAGTAAATCAGTGGTATACGGAACTGTATTTCCTTCATCCTACATAAGGGCAGAAACAGGGCAGGTAGATTGCATTCATAACATCTAGGGAGTATCTAGTATTTTGAAATCTACTATTTTCAGTTTGGGACTGGGAATCAGAATTCAGCAGTTCAAAAACTTATCCTTGTCTTGGTAATTGGCCCTTGGGCAAAACTTAGTTAAGTTTACAACTTCAAAATTCACTGTACAGAGTGAACTAATACCTTACCCTCTTAATTTCTCCTAAATTCATTCTCAGAGGTTCAGCTCCTAAATTTCTTTCTAAAGTTCCTTCTTCAGCTGCAAATTAATCTAATTTTCACAAAACCCAAGACATAGAAATATCCTCTGTGAATCTTGGTTTTCCCTTTCACGAAACAAGATAGTCTAGTCGCTAACGCTTCATTTTACTTTTACTATTTTTGGTCATTATTTTCTTTGCTTTAGAAAAGCATAGTGATATTTCATAACAAGTTTGCATAACTATGTAGTCCTGTCTCTGGGTTTGCTATCATCTCTTCTCACCCTCCCAGCATTGTGCTGTCTATTGCTTATTTTGATGATTTTTTTTTTAAGACAGAGATCAGGAGTGAAATCTCAGCTCTGTCAAAACCAGTGAAAACAAATTCAGTCTTTAAAAGAATCAGGGTTTTATCTCAAATCTGGTTATTTGCCTAGCGCACTTGGATAAGTCATAATAATAATTGTTAACATGTATAAATGCTCTGATCCCTGCCAAGTATTCTGGATAAAGACTTAATGCATTTGGTAAATCTGGGGTTTGCTAGAATCAGGCTATTGCAACTGCATCTAACAAGGACAGAATGCTCAGGGGGAATATTATCCTAACTGCAGATACGTTGACATTGGTGGACCTTATGACATATCACATATTTATAACAAGCCCTAAAGTTTCATCAAATATACACTTGGCAAATTCCTGCCAGTCCATTTTTCTGGGCTGCCATAACCTTTTTGGAGATATGTTTTAACACACAGAATATTTTTAACTTATGAATTTTACTCTTCCAACAGTTGGATTTTGTACAAATCCTGTAGTACATGAATCAAAGCAATAGAGATCACAGACAGTGCAAGCAGGCAATGTCTGACACATGAATCTCCCGTGCTTAGAAGAAAAGGCTTGCAAAATTCTTGCTGTTGTACATGGATTTGCAGCTTACGGAAGCTGAAGGTAACACTGAAAGCCAGAGGAGTTGCCTTGGTTGAAAGGAGTTTTTCTTCTGAGCTAAATCATAGGAACATTAAGTTTGAAAAGACCAGGAGATCATCTAGTCCAACCATTAACCCATGCCTGTGACCGCTCTAGACCATGTCCCTTGCTGTCACATCTGCCCTTTTCTTGAACACCTCCAGGGACGGTGACTCTACCACCTCCCTGAGCGGCCTGTTCCAGTGCCTCACCACTCCTTCTGCTTTGTTGTATGGCTGTGTCTTAGCTTTTTCTTAATGATGTTTTTATAGGAGGTCATAATTTTCTCTGTTCAATTATCTATGAATATTCATCTTTTGGAGTAACTTGGAACAACCATATTGATGTCAATGGTCCCATTTGCTGGAGGTGAATGCTTTGATCTATCTGTAGATTTATGAAAAGCATCTGCTTTTCCGTGCACTGGGGCACAGACAGGATATACTCCAAAATGGAACATATTTTTCCACCTCCACAATCCCTTGAAAGCTCTATGAAATTCATGTCTGGGGAAACTATTTTGTTAATGTGTGCTGTAAACTTACCAGTGTGAACCTGTGTCATGGAAAGACCGATCTTCTCACAGCTGGTGCCGGTAACTGAACATCCTTAACTTTGTTACTGTGGTTTAAATTGATCTTGAACCTTTGTTTTTGTATGGTATGGACAGCCATACCAACCATATATGTGATGTCAGGTATAAAACAGAATGTATCCTTCAATCAGGATAACATTAAGACCTTCATGAGAACTGAGAGGAAAAATATTTCTCATTCTCTCCCTGTTCTGAAGCTGCTGCTGTGCACATGTGATCAGTGGGTCTCTGTGCGTGAAATGATTATTTGTTTGTGGCAGAAAAAGGGTGAAATTATAAATAATCTGAAAGCTGTTTGAGGACTAGAAGCAAAAAGTCAGATGTACCTTTAGAGACCTGATTTATTTTTTTCCCCACTTCTTTTTAATTTGAAAAGGAGAATAACCATAAATAGCATTTTGCGGGAAGAAAAATACCCCTAGTACATCTCAGGTACCCACATTAGACCATGCGTTGCTGGGGGAGCTCTTGCCCCTATACATTTCCTGCTGCAGTCAGTCACAAACAAGATTGTTACTAATTTCTAGGCCAAAAATAGATTAATTGACTGGGACTTAAAATATTCGTATTTACTTTAGTTAGTAGATTGAGTGAATAGAACTGAAATACTTCCTTCTCTGACTGTGATCTATTTGCGTTAGGTGGGTACACTTGACTTTTCTGCCGTCCAGGCTACTTGTAACTTGTAGTCAGTTTTCTGTGATTGGACATTAACTGATTAATGCAGGTAACTACTTGTTTTTCATTGGAAGGGTTCATTCAGGAGTAGTTTTCATGCTGTATTTTAGACATACTGACATAGAGGTCAGATATTCTTTACTAAAAAGTATTGGCAGCTGATGGAGTTAGACAAATATAATCTGCAATGATAGAAAATAGAGGGGAAATACAGTCTATTCGTCATAGTATTTGTTCCGCATGTCAGATTCTCTCTTAGCAAAATTCATGTATTTCACCAAATGTGCTGAATGAACAAGGGTTAAATGTGACTTCGAACTCCTCCCCGCACCTTTCATATTTTACTGAACCTCTTGCTCTCACTTTGAGATGGCTCAAACATTATGCCTATCAGTTTTCCCTCTGGAGTGAGGTGGAAATACTCTACAGAACTGCTTACAAAGGTAGCACTTGCACCAGTGGGACGCTATGCCCGAGCAAATGTACAAAAGGAAGTTACTTGTGAACTCCTGACTCATTTAGAACTCCTCCAGATGGAGCACTGCACTCTGCTATGAGCTAAGCACCATATTCTTCTTGTTTTTCCCACGTTATAGATTTCTTCCTTGTCTGTTTCTTTGCTGTCCTTTGCTTGGGCCCTGGTTCTGCGTACAAATCTTACCTGAAAATACAATTTGAACACAAATTGTAATTTTTTTTCTATGTAACTCTTCCTTTGTATTTGTGAGCATGTCTGGATATCTCTGTGTGATGTAGAAAGTTTACTAGAATGAAATTAAGGGATTACATATGAGATATATTATTCATGATGCTCTAAACATCCCTATACAATTCTTCAGTTCACTGCTATTGTCTTCTGTTTTATTTACAGGGTATATTTTGGGAACAGCTATAGAAGATTAATATGCATCAATACACTTAATACAGAATGGATGGTAAAACACCGTAATGAAATCATACTGACGAAGACTGCAATCTGATGTGTGGGTTTCACAGTCATGCATGCAGAAAGTGAATGTAATTCTGAGTATCCTGTGTGTTATTACTCTTAGGTAAATGTTTTGGCTCTTGTATGTAAAGGCACTTAAATACTTACTGAATAGTTACTACTTAATTACTACTTACTGAATTATATGTCTGCTTCTCTTTCAGAGTAAGAGTTTCCATTTCAACACTGGCAATGAAACTAATGTATAAAATCTGAGAGTGTGGGGGAAGTCAGAGCAGAGTAACTCCCCTTGAGAGGAAATGTTGAGGAGTAGAGATATGGGTAGATATGGAATGCAGAAAGCGGTGATAAGAAAACAGACAGTATACACCTTGAGCTGTTATATAAAAAGAACTTTACTTTCTTAGGCTCTGAAAGAAAAATTATGGAGTAAAATAAATTGGCCTTTTGCCTCTTGAACTTCTTAGAATCAAGTTATACTGTCAAGTACAATGCTTTTTTTTGTTTGAGAGGTCTTAGGTAAATGATATTGTCACTTCTCTCTTTTTCTTCTCCTCCTTTTTTCCCCCCCACTCTCTTGGGAAACTATTCTGTTTTTACTGATTTGTATCCATTAGGAACAAATGGCTGCAGAGAGTGTTGACAGGGGTCCAGATGACAGTTCTGATAGTTATGGGGAGGCTCACAGCGTTACAGAAAGTCAACCAAAGCTCTGGGCAGCAAACCTGGATTTGGGAAGGGAAAATCCTAGAGCATTTCTGGGCTAATGTCTGGAAACTTTCAACCTGTGATGATATCATGTGTCATATCTAACAGGTCAGTCCTGGACATATATTACCGCTTGCCATTCTGCAAACTTCTGCCTCTGAACAGCTCTGGACCTAATGAATGGTGAGGGAAGTGTTCTTAATTCTGCTTTTAGGGTATTACTTCTTCATAGAAGGTGATCAACTTCACTACTTAGCGTGTCCCCATGACTCAGAACTTCCCCCTCCTCCTTCTGATTGTGATGTTTACTGTAATCTGTAAATTGAGGCAACTGCAAATTCTGTACTCCATCAGCAAAGAACAGTAATGTCCTTTGCTTTACATTTTTCTGCAGTTGAGTCTGGCACAAGTGGGCACAACTTCAGAGATGGGTTCAAAAAACACTCAGCTTACGGCAGTTCTTCATGTAAGTTATGTTTTTATTTCGATGCTAATGACAGTTCTGTCTGGAAACGCTCGTGTGTTTTGCCAGGTACCCTGATACCTGGTAGCTATTCTGTCATTCCACCAATTGTTAGCAGACTTCTGCCAAGTTGTTTCTCTTTTGTTATGAAAGAGATAAAAATAAAGTGGGCTGGACCTAGATCAAGAAATGATTTTAGATACAGCTTGGCAACAGAAGTGACCCTCAGCAACATTTTCCATTGTACAGTCACTTTTTTTCTTAAGCGGGCAGTATGATAAATTGCTAAATTCAGGTCAGACAGCTTAAAGTGCAGAACAAAAACAATGACACCATGGAAAATAAAAAGGGTGTCCAGCATTGTGAGTTTAAATTTAAATCTGTCTCTCTCAGGAAGCAGACTTTTGCAACAAAGATGGAAACACCTCAGAGGAATGTGTCTTCATCCTAATGAGAAGGAATACCTTTCAAATTCACTAAGGAAAGTGGGATAAATCCTTTCTTCTGAAAAATGGACGAATGAGAACAAATTTTTCTTCAGCTCTCTCCCTTTATATAGCTATAATTCTACAGTGTCTGATTTATGTATATATATATTTTGTTTCTTTCAAGTTCTCCAACTGTCTATTTTCTATTTTTAAAAGGTTAACATGACAGCAGTAAAATCAATTGCCTCTTTATCTGTATCTTGGTCTCACAGAATAAGAGATGCTAGGAATGGGCTCAGAATGGTGGATCACTGCCTGTTCAGTGCAGTCTGTGACAATTTCATGGAATACTTCAGAAAATCTTACTGGACACTTACCAACATTCTCAGAAGTAGGATGCTTGGATCCTCTTGAATATAACAGGGTTTAGGAATGTTTTGATAATGTCAGATGTCCAAATGTCTGTGTAAATTTAACCACTAGTTTTTAACCCACTAAAATTGATGAAAGCTGTGGCACTACAAAATCTCTGTAGACATGATTTTGGGCCCTTCAGTGTGTCATGAAACTGAGACTGGGCTGTTCAGTCATGAATGTGGTTTTGAAAAGTTTGTCTTGAATAATGTCAGTATACCTTGCTCCTGAGAGAGATATCACTGCTACATCAAATGTCTCATAGTCTTGTCAGTATTTGACATAGAAATGTTACTTACCTGTGTTCAGCATTTTCATGGAATAATAGAATCGTATGAGTTGGAAGGGACCCTTAAAGTCGCCTAGTTTAACTCCCCTGCAGCTAACAGGGACACATCCATCCTCTGTAATGTTAATCAAAATATTAGAAGATGTGCTTACAAATGTGGCTGTTTTAAAAAGTATGGAAATAATGCAAATATGTAAATAATTATGAATTTACTTGATCAAAATATGCACATTTAGTTATTGAGACCTCTCTTCCCAACCCAGCTTCTTCATGATTTTTACTGCAATTTTTGGAACAATTTCCTCTATACCAAGATTTTGTTTGTGATGAAACGTATGAAAATTGAATACAAAATTCCAAATATTCCTACAGTACAGAGTTTTGGTGGAAGACTTAAATCGCTGCTGTGTCGTGTGACAAAATGCCTTCTTCCCTATTTGTCCCTTTTTCTACGCTTAATCACATGACGAACTCATGACCAATTTACTTTTCACTGGCACGCTGTGATTTTCTAGGATTTTGGTTCTAATTGAACAACAAAGTTTTAGACAGTTTCCTGGAGTTACAAGTTAGAGTGACCATCTGGGGGGCTGAAAGAGTCATTAAGTTTCCATGTCACTTCCACCCATTGTCTTCCTTTAGACAACCCATAAGGATTCCAGTTAGCAACTGAATGTAACGCTGGGATGATTTTTTGTGTCATGGAAACACCTGTCTGCTGAGAAGAAAACTGAGGCTTCCAACTTATCTTTTTTAAGTAGCTCAGCAGAGAACTGTCAGTTGGGAGCAACATTTGCTCCTAGCAATCTGGTACAGGCAACTTCACATCCATGAGCAAAACCTGAAGTATGCGGTTGCCTGAGCAGCCTGTTTGTTTGGGGAAAGCAGGTTAGCATACAGCAAAATTTTCTTTATCAGGTCATGGAATAGCACTGGCATAGCTTTGAGCGTGCTTGGCTGTAGTTCTAATGCTCTCTTTCTACAGAATTCTCATCTATGCCTAACTTAGCTTTTTTTTTGTGGAGGGCTTATATCTGGTGTGGATTAGGGTGTGTCCCAAGAACAATAAGGGCCAAAACGAATCTTTCCCTTCAGAGGGATCCCACCTTCAGGTTTGTTAGCTGATTTTATAATTAAGTGGCAAATTCAAAGCGTTAGAGAGAAATGTATTTTATTTATGTTTTCACATTTGGGTTTCCTATTAAAGTCTGATTTGTTTTCCTTCTTGAGGATCAGACAGATACTTTGCATTCAGTACCTGTATTGCTGATTTTCTCAGGAGTTGGCACGTCAGTAGTGAATTTAAATGTTTTTAATGAATTCTCACCCATTAGTCCTCCTTCCATTTTTCTATTCAATTGTTCTGATTTTTCAGTTTTGTACTAAAATCTTGTTCAGTGTTTTGTGTTTACAAAAGCTGTGTCCTACTGCAGTGACAGCTGCATTTCAGGAAGTGATTTCCCTGTCGTTTTCTGCTGTATAATTTCCAAAGCAGCTTGAAATCAGGGAAATATATTTGGCATTTTTTTTCTACAGCACCCACATGATTCCAGGCCCTCAGTGGAAATGGTAGATTCTGTTTCCCTGCCCAAAGGGCTTCTCAGTAACTTTTAAGAGTAGTGTAGAAGAGCAATGGAAATCAGAAAAGGTAGTAGAATCAGAAAGTAGTATGGAATACATGGAGATGAACAATTCTGCAGTAATTATTTCCTTTGACTGATTAGTTCAGATATGCAAACAGGTGCATCAGAAATAATGTCCTGCAGCAACAATTATTATGAGGGCTGCTCTGAAAGTAATGCCTCCTGTTTTATGAATTTTGCCCACAGTGTCAGAGGTGGATTTTGGTGATGCAACAGTAGAGGTTGAATCTTCCTGCCAGTATTACATTACATTTTGTTGCTGTGCAACAGATGGCAGCAGCGGGGCAGTCTGACAAAATGGTGTCTGACATGGATGTGTATCCAAAGCAAAGGTGAAATCCTCCATGCGGAAACAACAGCACCCCTTGACAATCATCAACAGCTGCTGAACATTTATGGAGACCAAATAATGAATGTGTAAACAGTGAGGCGGTTGGTGATGTGTTTCAGCAGTGATGACAGTGGGACATCTCTGCTGGTGCAGACTTCTACAAGTGTGGCATGAAAGCTCTTGTTCATCACTCCTGAAAATGCAGCACTAATGGTGATGGCTGTGTTTGAAAAACGTGTTTTGTAGCTCAGAATTTGCTGTATTGAATAGTGTTGTCATGCTCTTTGTATTGCTTGTAGTTTCCAGGACGATAAATAGGAGGCGTTACTTTTGGAGCCATCTGTATACTACTAAATGACTCTTATGTATTTAGCGGGAGTGATTAGTGATTGAAGAAAGAAAAATATAATGGAGCAATATAGAGGAAATAGAAGAAAGAGAAAGTAGCCCTAGTGTATCAAGTTGGTTTGGAATATGTCTATGTTTTAGGTGTATAACTGAATTAGTGAACATTTTATGCCCCAGGACTTCCAGTAAGTTAGGCATATACTGAAGATCAGTTTTGCTGAGTGGCTGCTCTAATTTTGTACTGAGTCCTTTGAAATATTTTCTGGCTAAGATTGGAAGAAATTCGGCTTAGATAGGCAGAAGAAAAGAAGCTGAGATTTGAGCCACCTTTTTCCAGTTGTGGAACAAAAAGCAACAGCCCGTGTTTTAATATTTTTTCTGCCTTGCTCCAGCTGTGAGTTGTGCAGTCAGCCTCTGAATTGACAGATTTAACACAGTGCAAGGCATCTGACCCTTAATGCCAGCAGAAGTAAATAGGCAGTGGAAGGCTTGCAAATGTCCCAGTGTTTTTAGCCTTCTGTTGGTACAAGGTATCAAATTCCTTTCTATTTTGGTTTTTTTAATTACACAGTCTTTGTCTTGGCAAACAGATTTGCATTTGCTTCTCTTTTGTAGAATTTGTGTCCACATATGTTATCAGCTATAAAAAGGCAAGAGCAGGAAATCTTGTCCTTGACTTACCCAGTAGAATGAAAAAAAACCAACAAAAAAAAAAAAAAAAGAAAAAAAAGAAAAAGCTGTTTCCTATGACTTTGTTCTGTTGGTAATTGATGTAGGAGGTTGCTAAAAGGAGCAGTATCTGTCTTCAGGTCAGGATAGTAAACTGTCGTGTGCTGTCATACTCAAGAAAACACAATTTTTATTTCCTGTGGAGAGAAGTAGAGCGGATATTCCTTCCGACAGCTAACCCTGCGAGTGGGGTTAATGCATTGAATGTGGGCAAGTACAGCAATGAAGACAGAGTGGCATGATGAGAATAGGCTGCTGTGTTTGAAGGAGGTCTTTAGCTTGCATTACTGAATCTCAATCTAGAGATTCACAATTTAAAAGTTAAGCTTTTGGTCTGCACTAGTTGTTTCAGATCATACCACTGTGAGTGGTAAGAAAGGGACAGAGTCACTTCAAGAGGGTCATTATTACCTGAAATATAATTATTAATACTTACGATTTAATACTTGCTGGATAGAATGATTGAATCATAGAATCATTTGAGTTGGAAGGAACCCTTAAAGGCCATCTGGTCCAACTCCCCTGCAATGGACAGGGACAGGTACACTAGATCAGGAGCTCAGAGCCCCGTCCAGTCTGACCTGGGATGTCTCCAAGGATAAGCATCAATGGCCTCTCAGGGCAACCTGTGCCCTTATAGTAAAGACTTCTTCCTTTTTTTTTTCTTTTTCTTTATATACAGTCTAGATCTCCCCCTTTTAGATTGAAACCATTTATTCTTGTCCTATCACAACAGACCCCACTAAAAAGTCTGTCCTCTCCTTTCTTATAGTCCCCCTTTAGATACTGAAGGCCACTACCAGGTCTCCCTTTATAGTGGAGTGTGAATCATTCTTTTGAAACTCTTACCTGCCTTGATTGCCTACAATGAGAGCTTAGATGATAGGTCTTTTTGGCTAATATGTGGTTAAAACTTGGTCAGACACATTTTATTCCCCCCAGCCCCTTTTCCTGCTTTGTGAAACATGGAGAACTGACATTGGAATATGCTTTGTTAATTGCATATGGCAATATCTTGCTCTGTTTTTTCTAGTTTTTGGTAAAGCACTGCAGGACTTCAGAGCCTAGGCAAGGACTGGGTTGCTTTGTGCTAACACAGAGGAAAAAGATTGTCCTGTATTTAGCTTCCAGCCTAATATGAGAGATGATGGAAGGATGCAGCCTGGACAGTGCTGAAGTAGAATCCCTGCAAAGGGAAAACTTAGGCAACAGAGCTCAAACAAAGGGTCCCAAACTTGTGCCATAAATGTCAGTTCTGCAAACTCTGTCCAGCTTGAGATGCAGGAAAAGCAAGTCTTTCTGCTTTCAGCTTAGCTGGAGCACTGACAAATCCCAGGGACAATAGGATCATACCACATTCATCAGGAAAGCACAAAGCAATGTGAGTTTACCTTAATGCCCAGATAATAATATTAGTAAACTATGGAAGGTTAAAGAAAGAGAGACTGGAGAGAGGAGATAGCAATCCTCTCTCCTGCCTGGTTTATATGAGCAGCACTTCCTTTTGTGCTTCTCCGTTTTCTTGGCTAATGAACTCAAGGCTCTTTGTTTCAGTCTTCTTTAATCATTGCTAATAAGGAAATTGCTCTGTATTCTTTCACTTACGCTGCAATAACACTGAGGACACAGCGTATCCAGCTAATATATTCCATGGTTAACTAGCCCTGGAAAAATTTGGACTTGAGTTACATTTTTTTCCTCTATAGGTAGATCTGATATGGGGAGTAACTGATTGAATAAAAAAATGTGGTCTTATGGCTGTTCCTTTTGGTCCTAGAAAATGAGCAGTAGTGAACTCCGGATCTCTGTGTCCATTTTCCAGTGCCTGACAGTCCATATGACTGAGATGCCTACAATGAATGGTGTAATTTTCTGCACTGTTTGTTCTGGAAGGAGAATATAATTTTTATATGCCGAGCATCCCTAGAAGATGTCTGTGCTTGTCATTTTTTGCATGTAGTTGTCTCATGTGTTCCCAGCAGCACAGACGAAATTGTAGTCTTGTGAGTCTATTACCTCACATACTGTGAACAGGGTAAGGGAGAGGTGGTGGTCAATGCTGTTAGATGAAGGAATCTTACACCAGCTGCTGTTGTCCTGTATGGGCTCATCTGCTGCAGTAGCAGAGTCTGGCTTGCTGTGTTTGTACTGTCTTAAAGAGATGTGTGGCTATTTTGCTATTTCCTACTCTGTAGTATAACCATAACTAAAAATAGCAACAGTTGGGCTGATAGCATTGGTTTAGCTTGTTCAAAATTACTTTGAGAACTAAGTAACTGAAGCAATATCAATCCCCAAAATGGTGTACTTCTACTGTAATAGTGTGCTGATTTCTATTAGTTTATACTTGACGTTTTCAAATAAATTGAGCTCATAGGTAATTTAAAGTGCAGGAAGTTAAACAAAGCTGCCATAGAACATGTGAACAGGGCTCTGAGTGAGCACCCTGATCTAGTCTATGTGTCCCTGTTCATGGCAAGGGAGTTGGACCAGATGGTCTTTAGGGATTCCTTCCAACTCAGACGATTCTATGATTCTATGAGTCTATATGAAACTTCGGCAGTATGGATAATGACAGCACGATTTACTGGAATTAATACAATGAAGGTCTTCATGTAAGAATTAAAATGTATTTCAAAATTTACTGAACACGTTCTACACTACAGCAAGGACTGTTGTTATGCTCAATTTTTTCCAAGTCTTCTGAACATTAAAATGGCTGTTCTCTTCAGGTAAGCCTTCCACCAGCCATTGAGTGAAAATGACTTTCAGATAGGTCATTCAGTAGCCATTGAATGGAAAAGCTGTTAATTTAGGTTGGTAGCCTCTTACCAAACTCCAAAATCTTAATGGAAATTCAGGTAGTCTTCTTTAGGATAACTTCCTTCCATGGTATCTTTTGGCTCCAATTATCTTTCAATTACCCTTACACTTGACAGTGCTTAAGATTGTTCTAGTCTGGTTCAGAAGTGTGCAGAGATACTGAGAGGTTTGGATGAATGTGCTGGATGTAAGTTTAAACACAAAGCTAAACTTAAAGCAGAGCCCTGGTCTTATTGATGTCTATAGGGTTACTCATGTACCTGTATTTAAATGGTGCTCGTGCTATAAAGGATCTGACCATTGGGTCTATGATACATGTGATAGAAGTCCCATACCTGAAGACACCCAAGGTCAGGCTGGACAGGGCTCTGAGCACCTGATCTAGTGTAGGTGTCCCTGTTCATTGCAGGGGAGTTGGACCAGATGGCCTTTAAGGGTCCCTTCCAACTCAAACAATTCTGGGATTCTGTAGTAAGAGAGAGCCAGTAATTTTCTGACTGCCATGCTCCTTCTTAATAACCTATACAATTACAGATTTTTAATCCATAATGTATATCTTTTAGTTTTGCTGGCCATGTTTTACCAACATGAAGTCCAAAACTGAATTCTCAAAGAAATGAGATTAATGAAATTCTGCTTCCATTCCCTGTTGCTATTACTTCAGGCTTTGTAAACTGTGGTTGTTTTGGTACTTGAAGTATTGCATCACTGTGGGTCTATAGCAACTCCCTTGTGCTAGATCAAGTCTTTTTATTTTTCTTTTACAATGGGTGAGATGTGTTTAATTTATTGTAGGAAACTCTTAAAGATGCAAGATCCTTTTTAGAGGCTTCTACAATAGCCGTGAAGCACTTATTTAATCCCATTGAATGGAGGTTAGATTTACTAGCTGGGCTAGACATGATTTTTGTTCAGGAGTCATCTTGGAGTACATCGAAGTTTAAAGATCTTTGCAGAAAAACCATGGAGAAACAAAAGGAGTAAATTTTAAAAGGAACTTTGTCAAGGAGTTTTAGATGTTAAACAGATAGAAAAACCATGGTGGCTTGACTGAAGCGAGCGTTGGGTTAGCAGAATTGTTACAGATCCAGTGAGACATGCTAATGAGGCACTTTAAATGCAAGTTTGATGGAAAAAGGGGCAATTTCATACCGAAGTGCAGCAAGGTTACTGAATCAAAGAAGGTACACTTCAGTTCTGCAAAAGGGAACAGTGCTTCATTGTCAGATCCTTTTTCTTTTGACTTTAAACATGTTTTAACTACACTATTTACTAAATTGTACAATGTGGCTTGCCCACTGATTGAGAATTTATGACCAGAAACAAACCTGTTAGGGAAAAAAGAAGGACTGAGTGTGATCCATACTGTAGCTGCATAAAATGGTCTGAATGGACTTAACCTGAGCACTATGGGGGGTGCACAATATGTTTTTCAAGCCCAGGGGCCTAGGATCGGAGTTCAAATAGAATTTAGTCTTTCAATAACAATTTAAAAAAGGGAGAGTGTTTGGAGACATCTGTGGTTTCTCAACGTGTGTTAATGTAGATGTCTCAGTTTTGTCTGCTTCAGAATTGTGCCTTGTCAACTCATCCAGCATGCGAAATTCCTCAGATTGCATCATGCCTGAAATTCACAAGCACCTTGTTTTACTTCCAATCATTACAGCTCTTTTGGTGAAAAAATTGAGGCTAACAACATCAGCTCTTGCTCCTGCTGCCATGGAAAATCAATGCAGAAATCTTTAGCTTCCATGAAGGAGGGTCCAGGCTTCTTTATGAGTAGCTTTTGGGGTAAATTATTACACACGGACACAATGTTGTGGCCTAGTTTTTGCATGCTATTTGTTAACAGAATGAGTAAAATCTATTTGAAGTGTAAAACAGACGTTGCCCTCATCTAGTTTAGGAGAATTGCCTGGGATAAATTGTAAAACGTGTTACTCTGTCTTGCTATGGCAGAGCCCCAGTTCTAAAAGAATCTTCAGTTACACATATTGTATTTTTTTTTTTTCTCAGGATTGGAAACCTCAAAATATTTCAAATCTTGCAAAAGGTTGCTCAGCTGGGTTCTAGTTTTAACCTGCAGTTTCTGCTGAATCCCACTGATGATTGCAGTCAGTAAAAAGAGACAGGACACCAGAATGGAGAACCTTGACTGCTCCTTCCTAGATCTCAAAACAGATTTTTATATGAGGTGTCAAAAATTACTTTAATTGTTCTCCACGTTTCTCTGCCTTTTATTGGTAAGCTTCTTGCCCATGTTTTGGTCTAGAAAGACTGCCTCGATACGAAGGTTCACCTTGTACTTCTCAAAATGAACAAGGCGTACTGTCTCACTGGGGAGCCTAATATTCCAAAGCCTTTATGCAAGATTTTATATATAAGTATATAAAATGGGAAACTTCATTTGTCAATTGTATTTAAAGAAGTCCATATAAAATAAAAGCTATTAGGTACAGCATCAGCTGGGCAAGATTAGGTCTAGATTTATGAGCATATTCTAGAAAACTTCTACAGTGCTGCAAAGTAGGGTTTTCGTTTGACCCTGCATAGCAAACTTGTGAGTTGGGTTTTCAGGAGCTGTTTACATTTGGGGTTGGGAATTAGGTATCCTTTCCTTCAATATGTATCACGAGTGATTGCATCTAGATGCATGTAGATTCATTTAGTAACAGCTCATCCTTGCATGAGTTTGTGCTGTTTAAACATCACAAGATACATATCACATATGACTAGAATAAGTGTTTTCTGATTGTGTGCATATACTTTCTATCATGGAAAATGCAAAAATCTAGATAATAAAAATTGAAAACTAGGTGGCAGTAATAACCCAGCCATAGAGCTCTCCTGTGAGTGGAGATGGGATGACTCATAGCTTTCTTAGGAATCCTGAGGGTGCTGCAGTCCCATACAGTCCCATGGCTTGGCTATTAACAAGTAGAAAAGCACAGGGCTGAGTGTTCATATGGGTTCATTTGTTTGAAAGCAGAACATGATTTGCTTTAATTAAACAGGAAGTGAATTGAATATTATAGGTGAATTAATTAATGGAATGGAGCTCGTTTAATTGTTAAATACATTAGAAACAATTCTCTTCTCACAATGAGTGGCAGAAGAGGAGGAGCTGTGTTTGCTTCTGAAACTCTTGTTACTTGTGGTTGTGGCTAGGGGCCAGCAAGTGTTTGAGAGTCCATAAGCAGATTGCTGTTCACATTGATGGTTATATACAGGCTGTAGGGTGGGTATTCCTCTCAAGCCAGAGTAAGCTAAAACGTGAGTGAAATCGGCAGAATTACTCTGTGGAAGGACTATTATTGGCTCTAAAGCTCTCAGGAGTCCATGATTAACATCCTCGCTTATTTAGAGGCATGAACTGAGGTTACAGTCCTAGAAGCATTAGACAACAGGAAGATTTATTGGCTGACTTCATTGTTTAAAAGCAATACTCTCTCCTTAGATTCATACAGTTTAATTGCATGTGTAAAGAAGAATGTGATGTCCTTTTCTGGTTAGCAGAACTGCTTGTGTGGCAGGACTGGGCAGAAAGGTTTGGGGAATCCTTCCTCCTGGATGTGGTTATTTGTCTGTCAGTGCTAGATATATGTTGTATTTTCCTTATTCCCATGAATTGTTTTGTTTGAAACTGGGTCACCTAAGCTTTCTCAGAGCTCTCTGAGCTGCCACAAAGTCATCTTGCTTCAGCCAACATTGCAGACGTTTGTTCTGTGTTTGACTTCAAATTATGTAGCTCTGCACACAACAAAGATCTTTTGATATCTGCTTCTTTTACAGCTAGCAGTTCTGTGCTTCAAAAGATCTTGTTGAGGTTTAAACTCAGAAGTTGATGGCACTCCTGCCTGTAATATAATTAAAGTTGATGTGCTTCCTCTTCTTCTTCAGTGAGAAATTTTAAATGTAACTCCTTCTGTGTCATTTTTTTAGTCTAACTAGGATGTACCCATAAGTAAATGCCAGCATCTGCTTCTTCTCTTTTTTTTTTTAAGCTATTTCCCAAATCCATTTTTGTTACTACTTCTACCCTTCTGAAACATGTATGTAGGATGTGATGAGGTCATAATTGCCAGATAATGAAAAAAGCCCAGGTTTCACAACTCATCCAGAGAATTCATAAAATGCCTCTGTAGAAACCTAGCAGTAATAGAAGTGCATTTTGTCTTTGCTTGTGAGGTAGGTGGTCACAGGACTATCTGATAGATAATAGACAACAGTTGATGGTGAAGTTTTACCTTGAAATTAATAGCTCACTTTACTTTCTAAAATATTCTTGTCTTCCAAAGCTTCCATTTTCATTCCTCTGGGCCATTCTTTATTTGCATAATAGTGAAGTCTATCAACCCTGTATTTCAGTGCTCTCCGGAAAGCATGATAAGACTTTTTAATTATTATTTTTCACTTTTTTTTTTT
>JACDJE010002434.1:1080961-1111732 GCA_016647715.1 Pavo muticus | reverse complement strand
TTTTTTTTTTTTTTTTTTGCATATGTTCAGGAGTTTGTTATGTTAGGAAAAATTGGTAAGTCTTTGGAGCCAGACAGATTTTAACCACCTCCAAACTAAAACTCCTGCAGGGATGGAAGGGTTCTTGACCTACTCCTAAGGACATGGGGAAAAGGGTATGCTTTGGGAGTAACTTACTCATTGGTGAATCATGTAAATAAGCACAGCTGGTGCACAGCAGAAATTTTTGCCTGTCTGGAGTATAGGAGCTCTTAAGTGCTTATTTTCACCTCTGCAGCTGAGAGCTTGCTTATAAGCACAAAAACAATACTTGTGAATTTTTTTTATCTGCATTTTACTGGCTTAACTGCTTTTGATGATGGACTGTCAGCTCATTCTTGCTCTTCTGGAGGCTTAGATGTAAAACTTTTCTGCAGTTCTGGTAGCATTGTAGAACACGTGCATTTGTGGACTTTTGCCGTGGCAAGACTGCTGTCTTCTTTTGATGAGCGAAGTTAAAGGCTTATTGGATATATTCCAATGTTTTATACGTAAAAAAATGGATATATTCCTACAGAATTATATTGTTGCGAGTTCCTGTTCCTGTTGCAATTTAAAACAAACAAACCAAGATGTGATAAGTATGGTTATCAGCAATATAGAAGAGTTCATAGCAATTACTTTTATAACATCACAGATCTGCTGCGGGTAATTAACATATATTGCTTTAAGATCCCGGTACACTTTACACTTTACTGTCACATCATAAGTAGTAGGATATCTGTGATCTCTTTCATGTTTGTGTCTCTGCTTTTGCTTTTACTTGGGTGTTTACCAGATGTCACTTTCTGTCCTTTAATTTTTTCGAACAGTCTCTTGAATGCTAAAGCTCCTGTTGCTGGAAATCTTTCTAAGGAAGGAATAAAAGAGCATATGTAATTTCTGGGTGAGTTTGTTGGTTTCTGTTCTCTTCAAAACTCCATTCAACTAAATATTGCAGAAGTAATTGATACATCTTCCTGCAGAGGGGGATTGCAGAGTCTTGCATTATCAGAAGTTAACCACAGATAATTTGTTATCCTTTCTGGGAAAAGCAGAAGCATTCTTACTTATTTACAAGAAACCAAACATAAATAATTAACTTTGAACACTTGAAAGTGAAAATACTGTTTGAATCTATGTATGCTGAGAGACAAAAATCGAAGTAAGTATACAGGAAGGAAAATACATTTCTGTGCACTATTTTCCCAGTCACGCCGCATAAATTAGTAAAGAAAGGTACCTCTGTTTCAGATAGTTGTGCTTGACTTTAAAAAGAATTGCCTTAAAGTGCAACATATATCTTCAATTTTTGAATTTTCAGTGGACATGTGAGAACATTTTTCTTGTCCATGTGAATCTTTAGAGTCAAGCACAAAAGCTGCTAAAATCTGTTATTTTCCTGTGGTGTAATACTAAGGTAATAATCCCATCAGTACTGTGAATGGTATACACAGATTGCAATGAATGCTTTATATTTCCAAGTAGGAAGGAGGCAGTTCCTACTTCTATTTACAGAAATCTTAATACACATTCAAACCCTTCTTGCATGCTTTGTTCTAAGCATATATTCACCATGGTAAACTTAGGTGTAGTTACAGTTTTAAGCAAGTAGCACTTGCAAGATTGGAAGCCTTATTTTAAGTATATACTAGTTTTGCTGGGGTTTTTATCTAAGGTTAACTTTGCCATCTCCTGTGCATCACATGTTGGACAGGATATAGTGTTTAGTCTGAAAGGGCCCAAGTCCTACAGAGAAATAAAAGGGCAGTGGTATTGAACGCTGAGCAAAGGTTGCGGTATACATTCTTTTTGTGTTTACTGAACAGTTGAAGTTATCAACCTTTTTCTTTTCTATGTACTAAGCACAGCAAACCTTCACTGCAGATCTACAGTTGTACAGGTCCAAGTAAGCCCTATGTAGTTAGCTTATTCTCCATTTTGAATTGCTCTACTTGCCTAAACTATATCAGTGGTATAATGCGGTACTGAGATGCACTATGTTACGATTATCTCTAACTTAACTAGCATTATTTGTATATAAATGTCACAATTTGGTCTTGAAAATGTTTCTTACGCGCTCTGGAATCTGGATTTTCAGGCTGGAGAATTGCCTTGAAAAATAAATTCAGAACACTTTATAGGTTTTTCTGACACTTGGGTGATAGAATTAACAGTCAAATCAAGTCTCATTTAGTTCAAATATATCAGCTGAAAGGTTGACCTTTGCAAAAAGTTTAATGGTTCTAAAAAGTTCCAACATTTTTCTCATTATATTTAATGTTTTTAGTATATTATATGCTTTATCAAGTTTTCCAACAGAAACATTAAGTGGAGTCTGTATGAGGTCTATATTGGTCTATTGAATAATTATTCAACATTTTCAGCTGTAAAAGTTTTATTCTTCTCTGACCTGATCAGAGATGGCAAATAACAGCAATCTTTTCTGGAAATTTAATGGCCTAAAGTTTTCATTTTGATCTTTTTTCCAATACTTGACAGTTTGAGTGTCGATCCAAATTGATGAAACATCTGCTCAATCTGCTTTTCTGTTGTTCTACACATCATGTCTGGCTTTCAAGAAAAATGTTCCCATTTGTCACTGCTAGTGCTCTACACCTGCATTCGCTGCTTACTTCATGATTTCCTGTTGTATAGGGATATGGTTTAGTGCTCATGGTGGTGATGGGTCAACAGACTAGATGAACTTAGTGGTCTTTTCAAACCCTTATGATTCTATATTCATAAATGTGAATGGCTGATTTATCATTTACTTCCGTCTTGCCTTATTTCTAAGGATATAAAGAACTTTACAGATGTAATAAATTATACCTCAAGTGTCGTTTTAAAATGTGAGAGATACTGATCTAATTTTACAGCTGATGACCTCGTGGAGAAGAGGAGGCCTGTTGTGTCAGGAGAATTCAGGCTCCAGAACACAACAGACCGCCTGCAACTTTTACTCCTTGCCATACTTGCTGCTTTGGGGCAGTAGCGGAGGGCACAGCAGGGGCCTGGGAGAGGCAGGGCCTCCCTGTAGAACTACAGATCCACATGGGAGATGCCATGGAAGCGAGCGCCCCTCCTGCCACACACCTCTCACAGCTGTTGCTGGAGGTGGAAAGGCAGCCTGTATGGATTTATCTACACCTAATTCTCTTGGAGTGCAGGGGGGGTGGCAGTGAAAGCCACTCAGCAGTTCTTGTAATGACTCTGTTCTGAGAATGTTTCCCCTTGAGTGTCAATTTTCAAATGGAAAATACTCCACAAAACAGAAATACTGCAGTTATGGAAAGCTGGTCTTGAAAGCTGTCATGAAATAAACACGTACACGACATTATAAAAATGGGTTTTGTATAAACTGCCCTCTTTTAGCAAACATTTCACTTCCTATAATTGTGTGCGCTTTTGTTTGAACTTATCAAATATATGATTGTTCTCCTTCTCCTTCAGGGAGATAAGAAATCCACCCTCCGGATATGTAGAATGATGTTGTTGTAATCACTCTTCAAAGGGAGATCCACAGTAAACAAATGTTAGCATGTCGCTTCTGCAGCTTCTTTTGGTGAGTGCATGACTTCCAGAGAAAAGGCTGGGATGAAGGGGAGAGGAGACATTTGGCTGAAGATCCAGTGGATAATTTCCCTTTTTTCAGCCCAAGAAAGACCAAAATTGATCAGTCCGTATAAGAATGCTCACCTCAAAATATAGTTTTATTTTTTGTTTCACTTCAGGGTGGTTGTCTCTTTCTCTGAAGTTTGTCAGCATTACTATAAACCAGTAAGACTGGGAAAAAAACCTACCCCTTAAAGAAAAGTATTTGGACCAGTAACAGTATATAACAGCAGTTAGATTTCAGTGCCTGAGGTACATAGGAATTTTACTGTTATAGTTATGCCTGCCAAAACTGCATCCTCTCACTCAAACTGCTAAAGTTGGCAAAAGTTTTAAATGCAGACTCTATCTTATAGACTCCCGCCCCCCCGCAAATATAATATTCCTCAATTTGATCAGATCAGCCCTATGGGACCCAAAGTGGCCAGCTCAGTTCAGCAGTGCCAGCCTTCAAGGTTTCCCAGTTTGTCTGATGAGTGTTTCACCTTTGTCATGAAGAGGGCAGAGCATCTCTGAATTAGAGCTCTTTCTCTTCACTCTTCTGCTTTTAGTCCTAAGGAAGTCTGTATTGTTAGCATAGGTGTGGTTGCTCCTTGTGACGCAGCAGAAAAAGGACGGGGGGATTGCTGCCTTACTCTGCTGACCATTTGAGTTCTCTGGAGGGCAGAAGCAGAATATTTGTGAGCAGAAGCTCAACTGTAACAAACAAAAAAGTTGGTGCTTTGGTTCATTAGTTTCCTGTATTCTCCCATAAGAAGATGTTGGTTTTCCACATGAATGTGGCGGGCCATGGAGCAGAGGCAAACTTCCACCCAGCATGGAGGTGCTTGGCTCATTTCTGTACTCTGCATGCAGCCAGAGTTTTGTTAATATGCTTTCTATTAATATGATTTCTCGTCACAGCTGCTTCTCACTCAAGAAATTGAAAGTGAAAAACCCAAAAGCTATGTGTAGTGCAAACCTTTATTTGTGAAAGATACATTCTCCCAGTAGGATAGATGGATATCTACTCTCCAATTTCCTACCCCATCACCTTAAATTCAGATAGCTCTCTAGGTCTCATGAATTGTGAACAGAAGGAAATCCATGATTTATAAACCAGAGGTTTGAAATTATTTGTTGTCGCATGGTTTGAATTCCTACCCAAATCTGATCTCTAATTCTGAAACTTTTAAGGTTTGCTGAGATCTTTTCTGACAATAGCAGCTGTAAAAAAATAACCTGGTACAGTAAATCAGCAAGAGGCAAATATTCAGTGCTACTGTTAGCACTTAGCAGACCTTAGTCTCAGTTGCCCAATTGTGTTGCTATTCATGAAAGCAATACTTCTAGATATATTTAATCTTAGCATTCTTAAAGCCATCATCAGTTTAAATGTTTTCCTAAGTCTGGGCCTCAGATTTTGCTGTATCTGATTCTCTCCAGTCCTGCTGTATACATTTTAACCTGTTCTAGGTTTCCAGGATTGAAACAAGCAACTACTTCTTATGGTGTTTGTGCTCTATTTGAAGCAGAGAAGTGGGAGTGACACATAAGGATTCATCTTTGAAAAATATAAGGAAAAGATAGAACTGCAGCCATAAAACTTTGAATAGGTAGTGCTAGTAGAGCTGGGGATCAGTGCAATAGAGTAAGAGCTTCCTACAATACCATGAAGACTTTACTAAAAAGATGAAATATGACATATTGTCTTTGAGTAAGACTTTGTATCTTCCCTGTTTTCTAGTCCTCCTTAGGAGAAATGTTAGTAACATTGACATATTTACATTTGAAATAAGATGTAAGCTAGCTAAGTGTTTAGCAAAACTAAACACATCCTTTGAATTAAGCATATACATAGGTATTTTGTAGATTAATCTAATTATTTTGCATTTCAATTTTGCTATTTGATGCTGTACTTTTAGTTAGAAATCTTATCTAGGACTAAAACCTGTCAGTTATTATTAGAGGTTTCGTGTATTCTTGATGACAGTCATTGCCCCTGCACCCAGATCAAACAATCCCATTCAAAAATGTAAATCCAAGTTGATTTTTTTTGCTTTGGAAAGAAAGGCTCAATTGTCAGAATCCCATAGTGTCTTCTGTTATCTAAGTATTTTTTTGCAGAATGTACATTGATTCATGTCCCTCAGCATAATGCATTCTTTGTTTGAATTGTTTCCAACATTTTTGATGTAGATTTTTTTTTCTTTTCTGCACTAAGAAAAGTAGTTTCATTTTTCATCACTTCTTTTCCAAAGAATAAAATGTTTGTCTTTGCAAGGTTTTCAATGGATGACAATCTGTAGCATATCAACTATTCATTCATTGGAAGGATACTCGGTGACTACAATAGTGAAACACAAACCTTGGTTCAGTGGAATCTGGCCTTCCTCTCTCTATCTCTGNTTGTTTGTTTGTTTTTAATGTTGGTTCTGTTGGTTCAACAGGTAGAACTTTAGTAAACCTTTAACATCAGATCAGTGTCTGGGTGCCTTCATTAACCTCACTTCTGAAGTGTTTAGTATATCCAAATCCAGACCAGGTCATTGGGAGATGTAGGTGTTCGGAGGTTTAAAACCCAGGTTGTTGTTTTTGAAGTGCTTAAATATGGATTAGGGAAACTAAATCTTAAGATGAAGATTGAAAATGAAGGGTTTTAATTTCTTTGATCCAAACTTTAATTTCACTGTCCTTAATAAAACTGGACTGTGGGTATTATTGTCTGCTATTATGCAACAAGAGTATGAATATTACAGCGTAGCCCTTCTACAGACATTGAGGTTCTGTAATGTATGGAAACTTGCTGAAGTTCTCCTGGACTCTAAAAGGCCATTAAATTTCCATTAATAATTTTCTTTTTTCCAGCGTTACCTCTAGACACTGAGTACCTTTCTATCGCTGCATGCTTTCTACATGAGTCTCTACTTTTTTGAAGGAGCATATTGCTACAAATATCCATACTCAAAGGAATTCCACTGCACTTCTGTAACTTTAGCTGTTGCATTTAAAATTTTCTTAAGAATCTATTTGCTTTCTTCTTCTCACTTTTTTCAATACCTCATGTCTACTTCTGCAAAATTAGCATGCATAGACATTTTATTCAGTATGTCTTTATCTTCATTGTATTAGAATTCTAGCACACAGAAAACTGAGACTGTTTTCTTCACTACAGTAGGAAAATCTGCTCGAAACTGAGAGTGTTTTCTTCACTACAGTAGGAAAATCTGCTCGAAGCTTTAATTTACATACCCTTTATGATTAGGTTTGCAGTGTCTTGTTTGGTGACTACTGGCAGATACTGCAAGAAAAAAAGCAGGAGTTCCTGTTTGTGTGTTTATCTACCATTTTGAATAAAAATCTAAGTTGTCTGGGAATAATTAACTGGAATGAAAATCAGATTGACCAGTCACTCTAAGGAAACAATCAGTAGAAAGAATTCAAGTAAGATTTGCAATGGTTTGAACTCCCACTGACACAGGTTTTGTTCCAGGAATCCAAAATGCAAATATTCATGCCACAGTTTAATGGTCATTCCCATATTCTTCTGCTGTTCTCTCACCAGGAGATCTCTCAGAAACAATCCCTGCTGAAAGGAGTTTCTGAATGCTTCCACCCATTTAAGAATGCAGAAAGTTACAGGTGTACATACTGTACAAATGCACTGCCAGAATTAATTGTGTGTGACAGCTCAAAATCCACGATCTAATTACAGTACCTGGCCAGATCTTCTACGGACATAACACCACATGTTTGGTTACATGCCAAAATGTTCTGTGAATTCCACCATCTTCACAGCCATTTAACTGAATGAAAGTATGTATACATATCTTTCAGGAATAGAGTTTAGTTTATATAAGACTCAACTAAGATCTGTAATAGCAAGGATAGACAGCACATTGTTAAGTGCAGAAACCACAACCATCAGAAAGACTTTCTGTTTTATTTACTGACCCAAACCACAGGAATTCTTTCATTACTTTTCCTCTATTCGTGCAGGTACCATATCAGGATGGGTGAGCTGTCTCCAGCTAAGGCAAATTAGCCTGTGAAGAAACAAAGCAAAATGCAAGTTAACAGCTTCCTGATTTTGCTTATGAAAATGAGTTTCAGGTGCAAAGTTGTGGTCTATGAAAATTAGATGTAATCGTTCAGTATCAGAAGATAACTCACTTGGGCCATTTAAGCATTAAGAAGCAAGAACAAAAAACGTGCAAGTTGTCCATGCTGCAACATCAGATGAAGGTACCTATTGTGTGAAAAATAAGTAAATAATAATTTTACAAGTGTCTCTGTCCTCCATCTATTTCTTGAAATGAGAGGAAAGAGGAACTATAGTGCAGTGATTTCTCTCTTTCCTTTCAGGGAGCTAGCTTGGAGCTGCCTTTTGCTACTCAAGTTTATTGCTTTCTTGGACTTTAAATTGGTTTCTTCTGAGTGAAGCAAAGATTGTACTGACCTAAATGTCACTTGAATTAATGTATTCTTGTTTCAGTCTTTATTTTTTCTCTTGGAGCCACTTCCAGCTTAAATTACCTAGTATTTCAGGGCTTGAAGACAAGGTCACAGTCATGCAAAGAATTAGAACTGTGGGACATTTCAAGTTTGTCTTCAGTATTTTAAGAGAAACACAGTTTGAGCACAGTTTTTTTCTTAGCTTACAAAGAAAAATAACTATATCAGAAATAATAGCTATTGCTATTACATAAAACCACTTGCTTGGTGATGTTTTCTTCAGTGAAAGTGAGGGGGAGTGACTAGTCAAGCTATATAAAGAACAGTGTGTAAATCATAACTGTAGCTGGAGAACTCCTCGACCATGAGTAATTCTGCTGCTGATTCTCATCTTTTTCTGACGAACGCTCCATTCCCTTTGCAGAGACCACAGGCGTCCTGAGTCTAATTGCACGGGCACATAGCCTCTGCACATAATGCTTGGTCTGTCAGCTGTTCATGAGTGATATATTGCAACAACTCGGTGTGCAGTTTTGCCAGTTAGAATCATGGCTCTCCCGGCGTGTTTCTGAACTCTTGATAGAAAAGCAAAATGTTAGTGTCTAGTACCCAGAAATATTTTTTGGAGAGAGTAGGCACAATTATAAAAGTTCACTTTCACTGAGCGTAATCAAAGTAGTCATGTATTCATGGTAGTCTTCCTGGAAAACAAAGGCAAGAGGCACTATGCTAGCATAAGCAGAACTTTTCTTACAAGTGGATTTGATGTTAGGTAGCATTCTTTTTCAAAGTACGTTGCTACGTCTTGTCTTCTAGAGCATCAGCAGAGCAATGCCAGTTTTCTGATATTATGGGGAAATATTTGTCTGTGCATGATCTAGTTCTCAGTTACACTTCTGTATATCCCCATGACTGGAAAATGTACTGTATAACATGGGAGGACTACAGTAGGAGATAAACTAACCGAATCAATTACTACGATAGAGAACATCAGTGGCAGTGAGCAATAAGCAGCTAAATTTAGGGGAAGAACAGTAGAGTGTAAGGCAAGACTTTTCAAAAGCGGCCCACTTCATGAGAACACAAAAAACTTTGGAGCCTTGGGAATTCGGTAGTGTTGAATAAATAAAATCTTCTTCTGTGACTTTTGTCAGCTGAACAAGCAAGTTGTGAACTTCACATGAATGAAATGCAGGAAAAAAAAAAAAAGGAAAAAAAAGAATCCAAGGAGTTTTCTGTATGTTATTTGTGTAAAGTTACAGTTGCTACGTATAGTGTGCAAAAGAGAAAATATCTCTATTTTACTCACATTTTAAATAAAATTACCTTCCTTAAAATAGGTTATGTTAATATTGTCTGTAAGTCAATTATATAATGTCGTGCCTCATGTTCATTGAGTTTCCAAATAGAGGTGTGTGTATCTTCAGGGATGCAGAAACATAATATTCTAAGGCAGGTGCTGTTATTCTACAATTCTCTATTCATCTATTGTCCCTTCATAGACCAGAAATGTTCAGCTATTTTACAGTCTTTCTACAAAACAAATAAATAGATAAAATGAATAAGGAAGAAAAAGAGAGGCACATAAACCAGATAAAAGGAGAAGCTTTTGCTTTTTATGCCTTCTCTATTTGTTCACTTGCTGTCTAGCTGT
This sequence comes from Pavo muticus, assembly GCA_016647715.1. Taxonomy (NCBI): domain Eukaryota; kingdom Metazoa; phylum Chordata; class Aves; order Galliformes; family Phasianidae; genus Pavo; species Pavo muticus. The sequence continues at coordinate 1,102,011 of JACDJE010002434.1, read as the reverse complement.
CTTTCTTGTATCTTAGAATGCAATCTTCTGTTACTGGCCTTCTTGGTATTCTCTTGCTCCTCATGGAGGTGCTTCCATGTGTTGAATACTTCCTGGATTCAACTTCCACTGCTTAAGAGTGATAAAGGTAGCTGTTTCCTCTGTTATCCTGAAGTTATAGCAGTTGCAATGAAGAATCCTTAACTATTCTCCAGGCTGATTCATATCCCATTCCCCATGCTTTGTCACTTTCTTCTCTCACCTAACATAGATGCAGAGTACCAATTCCTATGAATTGTTTAAAATCATAAATTCTAGATGGTTTTTCTTCTTGGAATAGATCTCTGCTGTGTAAGAGACAGCTGCTATTAATTTCTTATGGACATTTTGAAGTAGAAAATTAAATGAAAAATTTGAAATGGCTTGAAGATGTGCCCGTTTTTATTATAATATTTTGCCTATAAGTTGCTCATAAAAACTATCAAAGAGCAAAAATGGATTAAATCATTTGCATATGACAATGTGAAATGATTTGCATAAGCTGTTCTGAATAGAAAATGCTGTAATGGTGATAATTCTGAGTACATTAGGAGAACTGGCAAGATCTGTGCTTATCTAAAATTTGATATGTGCTTCAAATTAAGGTCAGAAAAAAGCTGGAGTAAACTGTTTGCTTTTAAAGTCCTGTTCCTTAAGGAGTTGGGTGGATCCAACATCTAACAGTCTAAGCTGTAAAGGAAAACTCTCTTATGTAATTTGCAGCAAATCCAAAGCTGCTTCTAAAAGCTGTAGCTCATCAAACTCACAAGTGCTATATTCAGGGAAATATGATGTTGCAATGCACATTACATCAGTATTGCAGATACAGTACAGTGGGTACTGCTGTTGCTTAAATTGCTGACTTGTATTTTTTTCATCTGGATCAACTGAGTCAGCAAGTTCAGTGTATTTGGAACTATTTTATTTCCACAGCAGTTCTGTTTTCATGTGGTTGCAATGAAAATGCAACACATTTCCTGCATTCCTTAGCAAAAGCCATTGTTTTTAATTTTACTTTTTATTTTGTGTACAACTGAGAATCTCAGAAAAGGAGGAATCCTCTCTACGTCGTTTTGGCAACCACTGGAATATAATGTCGACAAGCACTAGATCAGTACTTGCCTGAACTAAATGTGATAAATGGAACGTGATAAACCTACATATCCGTTCTTCTTGAATCTGATGTTTCATATGGAATCAACATCGTGTAGCTGAGCTAGGTAGTAGTATTAAATTTCTTCCTGCTATGACACAGGCTAAAATCTGAATGAAGACTGAGACACTTGGTTGTGGTTCATGTCCTTTCAGCCTTGACCCGTGCTATCAAGTGTCATTGCTTAAAGACACGGTGAACAGCCTGCATTTCACACAATACAGTCATTTTTTTCTATAAAAGATGAGGAACAATGAGGTGAGTGCATAGAGGAAGACCAAAAGAATGGCAACATTGCTGTCTTTATCGATGTTCTGAGATTGAGGCTGCTTTCTAGACTGGGAATAGAATGGAATATTACGGATTGAGAATGTCTGTTTAGAGTGTATGAACATCTGCATTTCAGAATAGAACTGAAACTTGGAGGAATAGCCACAGCTAGAAAAATCCATGTCTACAGGAGAGTAGTTGCAGAAAAAGAGATGTCTTGTAAGACCTAGGAAAATATAAAGGAGTTAGGTATAACATTAAAACGGTTACAGCAGAGAAATTAGGCCAAGTTTATGGAAGTCACAACTGTTGAAGAAACAAAGCATGGCAGATACGTGGCAGGAGAAAGGGTCACATCAGATGAGTGGAGACAGAAGAGGGTAGAGAAACAATTAATTGAAGAAAAAAGCAATAGAACAGAATGGCTGCCAATCCATAGAACTAGCACTGATTAGTGAACAGTGAAGCTTTTTAAAATAACTTTTTTTTTTTTTTTTAATGTAAGATATGTGCAAATAATGCAAATACTTTTTTTTCTCCCCTAAAAGAGAACAGTTAAGTTTGGTGCATTTCACAAAAATATTTGAGAATACTTAAGAGTAGTTACAGCCACAGAAATTATGAAGTTAGTAAGGAGAACTGTAGATACCAACGTGAGGGAAAAAGACTGTATATTCAGTTGGCAAAAGATGGGAACATATTTGTAAAGATGGTTTAAAAGCTTCTGGCATACAGCAGAGCGTAGACTCAGAGCAAATATATTCCATACATCACTGGAGCCTAACTTGCATGTTGGCAAATGTCCTGCAGGCTGGAGTTGGAGTTTTAAATTTGATCTTTCACTTCCATATTACCTGGGATTGTACTGTTGTCGTCTGCCTCCTTTTAAGTATTTCCTGGCTTGTGCAGTTTCAGCCTCCATTCTCTCTGGTTTGGAATCCCCGTGTCTTATAATTTCTGCTGAAAGCTGTTGAAGTCTTCCTATTTAGTAACCCACAGAAGGCTGAGAGCACAGGGAATGAAGGATTTTCAAATGCTCAGACAGCAGAAATAGACAGCTTCCAGATTTTGTTTTCTTACATGAAATGAACCTGACTTCTTCTGTATCTCAAATCTGCCAATTATTTGTATCATTTGGCTGGAAAATGTTTTGCTTCACCATGGTGAATATCACTAGAAATAGATTATATATGCTCCCTGTGTTACAGGTAATTAGTAGAAATCAAAGCTCTGTTGCACATATTTTTGTATTTGCTCTCAGACTATCAGCTTCCTTGCACTTCCTCTGAAACAACTAGCACTGGCCTTTGCTCTTCACTGGGTGGTGGATCTGTTGGGCCAGAGCTGTGAAGCAAAGACAGAGCATAGAAGAAATACTTGTGGAAGAAAGAGTGAGCAGAGCCTTATGTACCTACAGCAGTTTTCTGTGTATGTTTGAGTGAAGCCACTTGCCTCTCCTGGAATAAAAAAAAAAAAAAAAGATCCACAAAGAGATACAGGGAGGGACTTCGGGTTTTTTCAAGCCCCTGTAAACAGAGGGCAAGTGCAGTCTATTTGTCATACTCCAGTTTTCTTTGCTCCCAGAAGGCCAAGAAGTGAGAACAATAGCAAACATTTTTACTCGTTATCATCTTTCGTGTTTCTGTGCAAAATAGTAGATAAAGTTTGAGTCATAATAATGTGGAAAAAAGAGCTATTCCAAATATTCCTTTTGTGGGAGCTAGATGGCGCCATAGATTAGTGCTCCAGGCCTTTACCTGGGGACGTTCTGGGGCAAACCCCGTTTGCTCAGGTAACAACTTGGCAAATAGTTTGCTTGCAGAAATTCAGATCAACAGAGATATTCAGATTTTTAAATGCTCTTGGGTTCTCAGACCCCTGGACATCTGCAAGGGCTCAGAAGCCCAGCTGTCATCATGGTGTGACTAATGGGGCCACAGTCTTCAGTACCTGCTGCACCAGGTGCCACTCACTAGTCCTAATTGTTAGACTCTAAATTTAAAGACAGGTGACTCAAATAACAGAAGTTGTCATTTGCTTTCATACACTCAAGTGGAGAAGAGCACAGCTGCTGACTTTGCTGCAAATTTAGTTTCTTTTCATCATCCACAAATTTTGCCTTTTTTTTTAATCATTAAAAAAAAGCAAAAGTAAGAAACCAACAACCCATAATTCCCCTGGCAGCATTGAAATATATTTCTGTTTCTTTCAGGCTATTTCTGTTGTTGCGTTGTTAAAGGATAGTTGCCTACTTGCCTGGAACCATCCAAACTTTCCACTGAACTATTAAAAAAAAAAAAAAAAAAGCACAATAGAATAAACTGGAAAGCGCGTCTCTGCGCGCAAATGTCAGCACAGCGTTGGGCATGGGATTTGTATTCAAAGTCTTGCTCTTTTTCTGGCAAAAAGCATCTTACTTAAAACCAAATGGCTTATAAAACAATGCAAAGAGACTGGGGAAGACCATTTTATTGTGAAAAACAAAATGAAAATAGCGCCATGTGAGAACTTTCAGTGGTCAGTGATGGGAGCAGCCACAAGACATTCTGGACAATGATCAGTGGAGACTGGAAACCATTTAATCGGAGTTAAATATCCAGCTCAAAAAAATATGCTCAATTGTTGTGCTGTGGCCAGCATGCAGCAAGTTCAGTGATAACCAGCTCCTAACTCTCCATCCCCCAACTCTTCATCACCATCATTAGACCCAGCTGTGAGCAAAAAGACTGGTGAATGATTGGCCTAGGAAATGACTTATCCTTTTGCCTCTAGATGAGCTGAAACATAGTGATGCCATCATTAGTCTCAGCTCTGTGAATATGCAGAAAGCCTCAATATTCAGCTGAGATGGGAGGCGGGGTTCAGATCCTCACAGGGGGTATCCAGAGCAGGATTTTTTTCAGCCTTCCTCCTTGGGGCATCTGGTACTGCTTAAGACCAGAAGGCACGAGAGTTGTGAGGTAGGAGATCAGGGCCCCATCTCTGCAACTAGGGATGAGCTGTTCTGCCCCTCAGTGACCCACTTTTTCTTTTCTCCCTTTCTTTTTTGCCAGTGTAAAATGTAGGCTTCTTGAGGCCTTAGCTTGCTCATTCACTCCGCAGTCAGGCTGTGATCCACCATGTGCTACCATGATACAAATAATTGCTTTCAAGCTTCTTGAAAAACAGGCCCCAAAATATAATTGCTTAGACAAAATACACTGGGAAGAAGCTCTCAAGATTTGTCCCAGCCAGGAAAACAGATGCATGTCTGTTTATTGAGCATGTGAAGAGCAGTGCTGAGGGGATGGACGTTCATTAAGGGGCACATTCTTAAAGCTTTACTTCTTCCTTTTATTTTTTTTTCTGACATTTGCAGTGTTTTGTACTCTCTGGCAACCAGCAGAGCTCCACTGATGCTGACTAGCAGAGCCCATAGAGATACTAAGGAAATATTTTTCCTAGCAACAAGCGTCACACAAAAACATGAAGAAACGCTTCCCCTGCTCATATTTCCTTTCAATTTTTTCAGTCATCTGGTGCTGAGATAAGAGCTGTGTAGTGAAACCTGCTGCTAGTTTGTGTTCCGCAGGCAATCTGGAACGCACCAGGCCTGCCATTAGGGCAGCGTGGGGCCTAAGATGGTGGCTGTGCCAGGCTGGGCAGGAGGATAGGTAAACCAGGAGATGCTTCCTGAGGCTGCAGCCTACGAGCAGGGCCTTGCAGCCTTCCTGCTTGTACTGCCTAAGGTGTCAACACAAAACCTGCCTCAGATGAGGCCATTTTGATGTTGTTTTGATGAAGAAACAGCAATTAATGAGGCCTGGAGGTGAGCACAGCTGGCTGACAGGCCTCCACTGTGGCCTGGGATCCCAGGATGTTCCCATCCACAGTGAGTGCCCAGCATGTGAGTACTCAACACACCAAACCCACAGGCTCAGCAGAGAAAGGTGCTTACGTACAGCTACACTCCTGAGGCTATTCTCAGGGCTGAGGTAGGGCAGACTGTGGAGTGGATGCCATCAGGAAGTGAGAGGAGGAGGGAGGGCAGTGGGGAAGTGGGGCCCAGTTGTGACTCTCTAAAGTGAACACGGTTACTGGAAGCAAGTTTGAGTCCCACAGCAAACACATAAGTCTTCCACTGTTAACTTCTCTGCTTCTTTGAAAACCAGAGTGGAAAACTGGGGACAGTTCTTCATCTTTGTATATCAGCATTTTCAGTTTTCTGCCTGCTCTTTGGACACAGCTTCATCCTCATATATCAGTACCGTCTGTTTTCTGCCTGCTATTTGGACAGGACTTAAATATTAACTTTATTTAAACTGAAGTGTAATATTTGGGAATTATTTTATTAGCCATGTGGGTGCAATGACTGATACTTGTGACTACTTGTGAATAACTCCCCCTTATTTTCTGTCCTTGCTCAGCCATGCTGAAACTGTGCGCAGATGTGAGGCCAACAGCAGTGGCAGAAAGGCTTTATCAACACCAGCAAATCACTGATTCTACCTCTGCAAGGTCAGCTTCTGAAGGCAATGTGTCTAAGACCACAGCTCCACAACCGGTGAGGAACGTGAATTGTTAGGAAATGTTTAGAAATTACACAGTGTTAGTGGGCAGGCAGAAAGCTTTCGCGTGATAGAGCCAACATCTGAATTCAAGGCCAGCCGTGCATCTATAGGCTGAATAGTTTGTGAGTAACTTCAGTGGGGTTAGAATGAAGCCTGGGAGATTCTTAATCATTCCTTGATGGGTTGATGACACAGTGAACATCTGCAGAATATGTTCCTGTGTCATCAGTGTTTTTTCTGAATTTCATCTTCAATATTTTGCAAGAATTTATCCTTTGGAAAAGCTCTCTATAATAAAGTGAAAAACTTTGTAGTGGAATGCTTGCTTCTGTGGTTATTTAGAAGTGGCTTGTATAAAGATAGGAGCAAATTGGTAAAAACTGTTTTGAAAGCTGCATATAGGAAACAGAATACAGACTCAAGACAGGCATGTGTCCCAAGATAACAATGATCCTGGAAGTTTGAAATGGAGATCTACGTGTCATATTCTACCTGAACATATATCTAAGATACAATATGACTCTTAAAAGCTCTACTTTGCACTTTCATTGTTCCTGCATATGGAGCTGGAGCTGATTTTTTTGCAATGGAACTGCAAGTACCCAATTATAATCATTTAGCAAACCTTAAAAGAAAACTGAATTGCAAGGGATAAAGTTTTAAAAATAATCCCTTCAGGGTTTTTTTAGCCAAACTCGTATTCTTATGCGTTTTGGATTTGCCAGTCACTGGTAAAATTTATCCGGGAATTGTATCCTAATATGCAGAGACCAGATAGAACAACTCAAGTCTCTATTGTGTGAGGAAGGCTGTATTCTCTGTTTTATCCTTCACTCTGTAGAGGAAAACAATGTGAGGAAATGGTGTGTTGATCAGCATGTTATATACAGTGTTCTATAGAACGAAAGATATAGGACAATCATCTTCTACCAATTCAGATAATGTACCATAGTCACATTGGTGAGGTGTATACTCTTGCTTCGTGCAGTACTTAATGGCTTTTTGTTATTTGTTTTCTGAGCTGTTGCTGACAGATTCTTAATATAAGCTAGAGCAAATTCAAAAGCATGTATTTATTTCAAGATAGAAGTGGAAACATCCCCTCCTTGAAGCTAATAATAGGATTGACATTGTTAAACAATTAAATTTAAAAATATTAATAATAGATCCTTCGTACACGTTAAACAAAACTTCAATAAGCACTCTGTTTTATTGTTTAACTGTATGTATGAGTCATGAGGAAAGTGTTAATGTTCAGAATCGGATATGAATCATGTATTTGTGAACAATCTTCCAAGGCCAGCACTGAAACCCCGAACAAATTTATTCTTTGTGGTTAGTCAGCTCTGTGCTTGGAAACTGAAAGTGTAATCAAAGTGAGAGTTTGTTTATTAACTAGCAGATGCTGTGCATCTTATTTACACAGATTGATAATGGGGGGTGAAAAATAAGGGAAAAGTTGGTAACGCAGAGAGCTCTGTGTCCCTGGGGTACAAACTACAAAGGGAACATGAACAGCAGCAGCACTAGCCATTAAATGCTGAAAGCACTCTGTAACTCTAAAAAGAAATCCCATATTCATGACAGGAATCCATATGGCACCCTATTTGTGAGGAGAGGTGCCCCATTCACTTAAAAGCTGACTTGCATCATTTGTTGTTTTGACTGCTTTAGCATTAGGGTGAGAGAATGCACTTCAAGGGGAACACAAATAAGACAAGTAAAACGTGCAGGATTAACTTGGGTATTGTATTGTATTGATTTGCATTACAGATAGAAAATTGGAATTACTGAACTACAAACTTTTTGTGCTGACTGTATTCAGGGATACTAAAGAAATGAGGTTTTTTGTAGAAAGTAATCTCACCTGGTAATTACTTCCAATCATTGGTAATAAGTATGTTCCTAATTGCGCCTTTTCCGGAAAGGCACAGATGAAAGGGAGGTTGAGTTGCCTGTGTTGGAGAAGGGACGGAGGTAACTGCCAGAATTCATGTCCAATATTACAGGCTAAGAAAAGTTTCTGAATGCTAGCTGTGGTTTTGTGGAGATGTTTGGAAATCTAGTTTGGCCTCTGATACTGCTTGACCTTCAGCAAACTGTTTTTCTTTTCTGATTTCTCAGCAGTGAAATGGGTCCCCAAAAGAATTTGATGAGGCTGTTTATAATCCACTGCACAGTCCTCTCTACTCAGGGAATTGCTGTTGAATTTTAGTTTTGCTAGGTGTGTATGATTTATGCCAGTATGGCATACAGTATGGGACTGCTCTGAGGTATGACTGAATCAGTGTGGCTTTTGCAAAGGTATGTGTTTGTTTATTCAGCTCTGTGTTGGTATTCTCATCGCTTCAAAATATACTTTCAGCACAAACAATTTTTCTTCTGTGATTGTGTGTATTTGAGGCTAATGTAATATTACTGGCCTAATCTTGTACGATCACAGAAGTGTGGGTATTAATGACAGTATTAAAAGGAAGCAAAAATGCAGTTTAAATAACTTGGCAAAACTTTGACTGAGCTTGCATTTGGATGGAGTATTCCTGGCTGTATATTCCTCCCACTAAACTCTCTCACAGATAAGAAATGACATGTATTCACAAAATGTGTTCATACAGAGACTATTCTGCTTGAGAGCCTGAATAACTGGTTTTGCTGCACGCTGAAATATGACTTGTGTTCTCAGGTGACAGGATGCTTGGGGTCACAGCTGGCACACACTTGGCCTGCTCTGGGGCTTTTGTGGAGGCTTCTGTAGCCATCTCCACATTGTCCCATTGACTGGGACATGCCTTGGAGTTTTGTGGAGAGGAGTGTGGTTTTCTTTGGCTTATAAGTTTAAAGGATGCAATAGTTAGCGTGCTGCTCAAGGGAGAGTTACTTGCAGTGAGGTCTGGCGATGAATAACCAAGCAGGAAGAAATCATAGGTATAAATCAATGGTGATTTTATATTTAAACTTAATTTCCAAGTAGCTTCCCAGCTCCTTAAACATAAAGTTTGGGGAGGGACTTTTTATAAGGGCATGTATTGACAGAACAAAGGGAAATGGTTTACAGACTGGAGGAGCGTAGATTTAGAATAGATATTAGGAAGAAATTCTTTACTGTTAGGGTGGTGAGATGCGGGAACAGGTTGCCCAGCGAGGTTGTGAATGTCCTCATCCTGGAAGCATATAAGGCCAGGCTGGATGGGGCTGTAAGCAGCCTGGTCTAGAGGGAGGTGTCCCTGCCTATAGCAGGGGGGCTGGAACTAGATGATCTTAAAGGTCCCTTCCAACCCAAATCATTGTGTGATTCTATGAAGGTTTTCCTTCCAGTATTTTAACATTAATCTCTTGTGTGTTTAAAGCCAGGAGGTTGCACAAAATGTACAGAATGAAAAATATAAATAATTAAAAGGCAGTTCATTTAGCTATTTCACTTCTGATTAAACTGCTGTGTCTTTTGAGTAGGGCCAGACCTAGCTATCACTGCTACTTTCTTCTGTTGCAGAAACATAAATTGACATTTGATTAGGAATGCTTCCTCCCTCAGCCTGTGCTGATTTCTTTGTATTTCCATGTGGTGTGCCCCATTGGCTTTAAGCAAAGCAAGGAAGTTCTGCTTTTAAAGCAAAATCAAATCAAAACCTTTTTATGTAATTAATGTAGTCTCTTTAGTCTTGTGAGAATTGCATAGGTCTCATCTTAAGTAATTTCTGTTAGAGAATAAAATACAACTGCACAAACCAGTGTCGTGCTGTTGCTTCGTAGCAAAGTACTTTCTGGAGGCTGAAATTAAGATTCAAATTATTAGAATTTAAACATCTTATTATAGATAGGATTAATCTATCCTGCTGTTCTGGCAATTTTTTTTTTTTTTNCTTAGCCTTTCTTCACAGGGGAGATGCTCCAGGCCCTTTTGCTAAAAAATTCATTATTTGCATGTGCTTCTTAGAGATTTGTGTTACTGCCATAGTTTCATTCCTTGAAGTATGTCAAATATTTGCATTCTTCAAGTACAGATCTGAATGTGATCTTCCTAGGTCCCATTACAGCTCTCTATTGCTGTGTCCCATGTTAAACATGGATAACTGTACAGGAAGATTTCATTTGCTGTGCTCTCACAGAATTGTTCCTACGTGGTATAAAGAAACAATCTGCCTGGCTGGATCGCAGATGGGACATAGAGACTGGAAATAAAGGTGGGAAAGAGAATATGGTTGTTAGTTGAGGGATTAGAGTTGCAACTGAGGAAAAAGGAGCATTTTGTTGATATTGTTGAAGGCTTAAATAATTTGGACAGGAATAATAGGTTGGGAAACAATTGATGAGGAAGACTTGGGCTGGAAGGGAGAAGCAGCACTACAGTAAGGAGCCTGGTACTGGAGGCGCTTGGATACCAATGCTAAGAAGGAGATAGAAAGAGACAGAAAGGGAGAAAAAGGCGATTGTGGCCCCAGAGAGGAGGATTGGGTTTTGGCCAGAGTGAAATTTCTACCTTCCCAAGTGAAAAACTGGAAAAAGGAGGAAAGGCTGGATGGGAACTGGTGCAGAGTACAGTGGATGGAGCCTGCTTGGGTACGAAGTTAATAAAAGGGAAGCGGGATTAACTGTGTAATAGGGCAGCAGTGAAGCTCCTGAGGATGATGTGGAGTTGCCTTGGCAGGAAGAAAGGGAAGTGAGAAAAAGGCAAAACCTTTAAACGTAGTGGAAATGTACAATGAGAATTTTCCCTCTCTTATACAAAATGAAAGGGACCGAGACCTTTCCTTTGTATGTGCCTCTATGACTCACTGGAATACTTTGCCTCTTCACCGTTACTTTTGGTCCACATAGCTGTAAGTTTTCTCCTGCTCTAGTGTCAGAGGTCAGAGTAGAAGGAATGTAAGAATTGCAACTCTGCCTATGTCTCTGCAGATTTCATTCTGTTAGGTGATGAAAATGAATTTGATGCAGTGTGGTCAGGAAAATGGTGTGTTGGTGCCATTAAGCAGTTCCTTATCCCAACTGGAATTCTGACTCTGCCAGGCCTAGAACTGTAGCAGGGTAGGCTGCTTCTGAAAGAGGCAGGAGGGGAGAAGGGGTCTCCCTCTGTAGTACTTTTGTGCTCTCATACAGACTCTTGTTCCTTCCTACTGCTGTGTAAATCATATAACAAACAGCTCATGTTAATATGACTAGAGTAAGATTGGATTCTTTTTCCTTTTAATTTTATTTGTGTATTTTGCCCTAAAGCTTCAGCAAGTAATTTCTGTAGGGTTACTAGTGACTTTAGGTGATTGAAGATAGAATCTGACTCTTATGTATGACTCTTCTGTCTTAAAAGATGCATAATTTGTTGTGACGCTGCAATATAGTAAAATGCAACATAGGTGAGCCAATGAATTCTGCATTGAGCAGTGCTCGTCTCTTGTTCCTTTGAGGAGCACCAAGATTTCCTTTTCACATCTTCAGTTATCACTGTGAATAGTTTTGCAGAATAGCCCTGCCTTCCAAAAGCAGAAGCAAGTGGAGGTAAGACAGCCTTATCACCACTGGAGCTGTGCTTATCTGGTTGTAACCAAAAGTTTCCTATTTGGCTGCAAATTGCATCTCACTCAGTGAGATGGATGAAGGGAGGTCTTTTCATTTGGTTAACAATTGTAGGGGATACTCCCAGAGTCTCTGGCTGCTGTTTGCAAATGCAGAATGAAGCACCAGAGAGCCTGGCTGTTTGTGTGCCACTTCTGAGCTGAATCATCAGCATTAAAAACCACATTGAATGCTCTACTCTGAGTGTGCGTGGTATTTCTATAAGGGAAGTTACAGTCACACTGGGTGGAGGAACCTCCCTGTCTAGCTATGGGGACAGTGAATACAAGGAAATACTTGCGGTTCTGGACGTGATGGCATCTTTTGGTATTTCTCTGCTATTTTTTGCACTGATGCATTTCATTTGGCAGTTGAAAATTTCATAGCAAACACTCCGTAAGATGCAAACACTCTGCTCCAATGTTTTATGTTTTGGTACATTAATGGTTTTTTTCCTCCCTGCTGAATGTTTCTTTTTCTTGTGGAGGTAAAGCTGTATGTGAACTGCATACTGAGGGGGGCTGCAGCCCTTGCTGGGGCAGGCACACAGATGCTTTTAGTGTTCCTGAGCATCATGAGTGGGCTTTGGGAGCCATTCACAACCCCTCCTGTCCAAAGCTAGGGTGTGCTTTCCTTTCCCGTCTCCCTAAATATTGTGCAACATGCATGTGATTCCTGAAGTGTTTCTTAAGATTCAGTTGAGGAAAATCATTATTTATTCTGGTCAGCAGCCATGTAGCACTGGAAAACGGACAGTGCTCTGCTTTACATTCTGCTACAATTGCCACCTCCTTTCCTCCCCATCCTAGTAGTTCCAGCTGAGGGTGAGAAATACTTGATGCCCACAGACTCTGTTCATATTCTGTCTTTAATGAGACTTTAGGGATCCATAAGGAATGTTTTGTGGGACTCGGTAAATGTGAGTTCCCATGTATTGTGATGAGAAGTGCATATTACTCAAATTTTTGTGGGCTTCATTGTATTGGCCTAAACTTTGACCCTGTACCACTGTGACCTAGCTTCCTGGCAACTTCTGAATCGAGGCCTTTTCATCCCAGCTGTGTGATAGATCCCAAGCAGGAGCGTGGAGTAAATGTAGTTTCTTATTCATGAATTAAGCCTTAAATGAATTGAGCAACACTGCTGTATTGTAAAAGGCAAGGAAAGATTGAAAAGGTCTTTTTAGAAGACCAGTGCTAAAGGTGTTTGGATTGAGACAGAATAACTTGGAGGAGTTACAGCTGGGCAGATCAGTTTATTATTTCTTCAGTTTTTTAAGGCTTCCTTTCAATTATTAAAAAATTCTAGTCCACTATCTTTACCTATCTAATTCTGAAGAAAAATAAAAATGATCTCTGGCATAATTCTCCTTTCTTTAGTCTTTGTTGATGAAAGAAGTGCTTACATGCAACTTAAATAATGAAGGCTTCCAACGTGCGCTACTTATATTCCCTCTTCTCTGTACTCATGCTTCCATAAAAACAGAACTTCACTGAATATACTTTTCATCTCCTCCTCAATATTTTGTTGATACACAACCACAGTTTATTGAATTTTGCACAGAACAAAATGCAGTCCTATAATGAATATAGTCCCTTTTAAGTGTATTAATATTAAGATATAATCTCTTTTGATTTCTCTGTCACTGAGTCTGGGGACAGACAGTAGGTCTGACTTTTAAAATATGTCTGTGAAGTTTGACAAGTCCTCAATTTATTTCTCAGAAATAATGAACAGCCACCATTGCTTTCATTGACTTCAGCTGAAATTTCAGCGTGTTGCTTTGGAAAACCATTTCTCCCTTATGACAAAGATGTTTATCTAAGATAGAGTGGCATTCTGTAGCCCATGCATAAGCTAGAAAAGCCTTCAATAGCTGAGTACAAGAGCAAGTGAACATCTGTAGTTGTTAATGTGCCAATTGCTGGTTGTAATCTCCACACGTCACTGGGATGCCTTCAAACACTGTTTGTCTCCAGCATTTTGAGTTGATCTTGATTATTGCCCTGCTGCTGACAGCTGTTGAAATGCTAGCCAATGTCTGAATTAAACCTAGTTTGTCTGTTCCAGGTAACTGATGGTCCTGTCAGACTTACTGTTGCATTTGTGTGCTTGAACAACCAGGCCCTTCTTCCTACTTCCTGATGAACATCTGTTAACTGGGATGANTTTTTTTTTTAATTGGCTGGTATCAAGTAGTGTTTCTGAATGGTGATATCCCTGGATATATCTCTATCTCCACTAAGTACTTGTAGTTGCATGCTACACCAGAGGTGAGGAAGACACATTCTCATTGCAACCTGGTGTGAACTGATCCTTTTCTCACTTCGTGTTTGGTTCAGCCTGTCATATGAACTGCACAAAACAAAGAGGTGTCCTGGCAGCTCAGAGCTGCTCGAGGTACTCTTAATGCCTTTCCTTCTTACTGATAGCGAAGCATATGCAGAAGGGATGGATTTGACACGGTGTTGCTCTGTTGATGTTGTCTTCAGCTCCTTTAGCCTGGAGGAGTTTACAGCTATCTTACAACCTTTCCTGTTATCTCTCTTCTGAGTAATGCTGTGCAGTCCGTATCTATAATTTCAGATGCAGTCTAGTGTTTTTCCTTATTTGTGGCTTAACTGTCGGTCAGATTTACTGAATATTTTTCTTATTAGAAGTTTGTCTTCCTTTTTTTTTTTTTGGTCTCCAAAGTCTTTCTGATTTCTGCCTGCCTTCAGCTAGCAAAGCCTGCCGCCTTCTCAAGGTTGCAAATTTAAACTTTGCTGCCATACGTTGTCTGCGGGTTAAATAATGACTGTGCTGAGCTGATTAACAGAGAACATTCAGTTTCCTTATTGCTGATGAAAGGGCTGGAATACTTGTCCAAATCCCATTAGTGGAAATCTAGTCATTGCTGAACTATGTCAGATTTTCAGAACTCATGGAGTAAAAATGTACAAATATGAGGTATGAAAGAGGAAAAAAAGAGCTATTTTTATGAGCTCTTTCTGCACTATTGCAGTTCATTTTTTAAAAATGGCCATAATCTTTGCCGATGCATGATCAAAAAATTGTTATTTGACATCTTGTCATTGGAAGGCACACACAGCATCTTCTTAACATTGTAGCTATGTGTCTTATCATAAGTCTTCAGCCTTTTATAACCAATATGTACCTGAAAAAAAAAACAACCCACAAAACCAGAACAAACAGATCATCCCCTTAGTATTCTCTGATAGGGATATGAATGTAGGCAAACTAAAAACAGCCCCTTTTGAGTTGCACTTTTTGGACACTTGTATTTAGTCATGCTCAGCTGCTTATAGGAGCTGGTTAGGACATGACTGTATCGGACCCTGTGATGTTGAGAGAAGAGAATAAGCTGTTCTGTTGTTGTCTTTTTTTTCCTCTTGTACCTATTCAGCGATCCCGTGTGAATAATTCATTCAGTCCAAAGGAGTGCTGAACCCGTATGCTTCACAATGGTTAACCAGGAAGAGGAGGAAGGATTGTCCTGTTGTGTATATTATTGAGTGTTCCAGACAGTTTGTAACGTCGTCATTGCTGTACCCAGACCTCAGAGCTGGAGCCCTAGATTAAAAATGTATGTGTTCTATTTTTTCTTTTTTTCCAGAAACACAAACACTGCTGTTAAATGCAGTTATTACAGGATATTTGATATTCATAGAATAAGTTACTAAGAAATGAGTTGAACTCCCCTTGGCTGAAGAAAAAAAATTAAGAACTGAATTAGGTACAAATTAGTAGGTACTTAAAGCTTTTGCATGCTGTTCTCAGTATACAGTGAGGAAAAAATTTACATCAGAGACATTTATTGCTAAGCTAAAACTATCCACAGTGTGCTGATTACAAAGTCCATTTTACTGAAAAAGATAAAAATATTGGCAATGACTGGAAGGTATGAAAATAAATGTATTAATAACTCCATGTTCTACTTTTTCCGTTGACCTTTGTTCTGGTGGTAATGTTTTATGGTCACATTCATTAGCTAAATGAACTTATTTCTAGAAATAACAATGTGTTTATTTTTGTATGGATAAATTGCTACTCTTTTCTAATAGAACAGATTCAAGAATTGTGTATTTTAGACTAATGGCACTTTCAGAAAGTATTCTATTCTGTGTGAGAGGATGTACAATATGAGAGAACAGTGAATCCACAATATGTTAATACATTCCCGATCAAAGAGGGAATGTCGTGCCAAAAGGAGAAGTAGTACAGTTCTATGGAGAGTCTTCCTCAGCACTAGGAGTGTTTTTGACAGCCTCTAAACAGTGACAACACTGAGAAACATGATTAGGATGGAAAGTTGGTTGTGTTCTTATTGTCCCCCTGCCCCAAACCCCATTTTGCTAGCAGCACAAAACTAACTGGCGTTCAGCCAGCATTCCATATTGGAATTAGCACACTGGGTTCCCACTCCCACAGTTCCCTGCAGTTGATACCTTTCACTGAGCTATTGATAATCGCTGTTTTTTTGTTTGCTTCTTCCCCTTTAGCAGCTATATGATTTGAATGTCTGTTTGTATAGTATTATTAACTTAATAGCTTGCAGTGAACAATTTTTTCATATTCACATACTTGTACCACCAATGTGTTACTGCCTACTTGTCACTGTTTAGGCAGGTAAATTTTCTGTGCTGAATGACAGAGAATCATACTAATACTAGGAAAGAGCTCAGGAAGGCTTAACAGCTTAGAATAGTTTGTAGTGGCAGGTGTAAGCAATAAAGGAGGAGTGTCATATTTACACGTGTAAAAGATTCTGGTTAGTGCCATAAAATCTGACCCAGAGCGCATCAGAGTAGAAAGTAGGTTACTATTATTTTAATCTTGGTGCACCTAAAATTATATTTTTTTTAAAAATACATTTCTGCCTTGCACTTGTATTGTCTTGGGATTTTCACAATCATTTCACTGCTTCTCATAAAACTGGAAACACGGACAAACTACAAAGTACTGAGTACTCCCTACTTCTGAGTAGGGAGTAGAAAAAAACTAACAAGTACTGTGAGAATAGTTTAGAATACTCTTGGATCTAACCTTTCTCAAACACTGAAACTTCTCTAGATAATGTTTATGCTAGATTAAGGGATTCAAAGCTTTTTCAGGGTGGGGTTGGAGAAGTGGAAGCAGCTGGCTCTTGTTCTTACAGCAGGGTAACCTGTTGTCCTCACAATAACCACAGGTGGTCCAATTCAGGACAAATATATTGATAGGGTCAGCTCCTAAACAGAAGTTCTCTTCGTACTGTCCTCAGGCTGATGAGGGCTTTTAGTAAATGCTACTCTAGTTCTGGCTCTTCTGTTGGACTCTTCAGATTTATTGTCTTTGAGTCCTTTTTTTGTCAAGGTCGAAAATGTCTCCAAGATGTACTGCATTGTAGTGGTAGCTGGAAATTCAAAGGTAAGAGTTTTACTCTGCCAACAGTATGTGTGTCCAGTCCTCTTTCATTAACGCGATTGTTAACACGTTAACATATGTTAAATCAGTGTTATTTTTCATTACTCTAGAAATTCTTATGCAGTCGTGTATCTGTACATTTGAAAGGAGGGCAGCCAACCCTTCTACTTTTTGTGTCTGTTCCTCAAGATCAATATTTCCTCATTACGCCAAGGCTGTTCTGGTTCAACCCTGCCGTTGTGTTTAACAGAACATATAACAATCCTTTATAAAATATAATGCATTTATCACCTTGTTCAGATCAAAGGTGCGTGGCTTCAAAGGCTCTAATTAAATTGTGATGATGTAGAAGGCTGGCTTTATCTTTAGGTTACTTTACAGAGTTATTGTTGAGTTCAACATTGCAAAACTCTCATAAGATACTTGCCATCATTGTGGTTGATTATGGTGTTAATATAAATCCAGATTTTTTTGCAGTAGATTGTTTCCTTCTGTGTAGCTAAAAATGTTTAACGTGGAAATTATACTACTTAGCCGTGTCATAGTGCTACTGTTATTTCTAGTTGCTCCTGGCTTCTATCACAATGATTTGCTGTCGATGCTCCCCATAGCTTCCTTTCTTTGAGTTTATTGGCACTGCAGTTTGTAAACCCTTTACAAAAGATACCACATACAGGAGGTGTATCTGTCTCTACATAAACTCCAGATGTGGAATTCAAGCTGTACATGAAGGTTTGTGAAAAAAACTTTGGTCAAAATTCAATTGTGTTCTACAGCCAGTAGGATAACTCTGAAACTTTGCTTTGAACCATTGGCTTCTTCAAGGTTTTTGGGAGATTGAAATTAAGTACAGTCTAGTGGTTTACAAGATTTACACTGGTGTTTTTTTACTTATGGTTAGGAGCAGTGTGAACCAGGCCAACTTCAGCTAACACTTAACAGGCTGTACTCAGAGTTTTGTTACAATTTGATGTTTTACATAGCTCTGTTTAAATACAATTGATAGCGTGTTATTCAAGAAACAAAACTAAATGGTAATGTATCATAATTAGATGTCTGTATGTGCTGTTTATGAGGTATGTTCCTAAGTACTGTTGAACTGTTGAGCCCAGCTCAGCTTTCGTGCAACTTCTCTGAAGCGAATGGAGATGCACACAGTTATGACAGGTATAATTTTAGTTTTATAGTTGAAATATTGGCAAAACAGAGGAGTATGTTGCAACCAAATCCAGGGCAGACTCCTTTGCTAGAAGTGCCCCTGTGTAACTGAAAGGAAGCTGCTGAAGTATGAGGCAAATTGAGATGGCTCAGTTCAGTACGCGTTGCCAGAGAAAACAGTTATGGAACAATAGAGGTTGTTTCCAGATAGTAAAATACCTAGTACTTAGTAATAATTGATAATAATCTCAGTACAGGGTACTCTTCTTGGTCAGCAATTTTGAGTCAATGATGGGAGTAAAGTGATGATAGAAATACTGATTTCTGCAAATATTTTTTTCTGCTTGATTTCCTCCTATGCTTATTTCTTAGTCAATACAACTCTCCCAAAAATAAAAGGGCAAGCCCTCTTTCTTCTGTTCTTTTAACCCTAAAGTAGACAGAATCAGATGTTCCACCTGCCCATGATCAGTGAATCACTATTTGCTTCAGATTCTCATGTAAAATGACCTATTAATCTAGTACTTGTGTGTTAAAATCTCAAAGGTCTAGTTTTGCAAACTTGCATAAGCAACCAGTCAAGTGACCCACCTTGTTGAATGCAGTGGGAATGGTCACGTGAACTTTTAAAGAGATCAGGCACACCAGATGATGATGAGCTGTGATTAATTACACTATGCCCAATGCTTTGGCCAGTTTCAAACAGTGATGTTTTGTGATTTATTTATTTTTGGCAGAACTTCACTGATATTTAGAAATACAGAAAAGCAGATATTGCATAAATAATGATTCCTTATTCCAGTACAAAGAAGAGGAAGCAGATTTATTGGAATTTTCCTCACAACACATTTACATTTGTTATGCATACTCTTAGAAAGAGCCTATGAAGAACTGTTATTCTTTTTTTTTTGTTTGTTTGTTTTCTTTGGGTACAGCCAAGTCAGCTCTATTAAACTGCTGAGTCAACACATTTAAAAATTTTACCAACTGTTTCTTTCTTCTGTATAGCTAACTGATAAGGACCTGTTTAAGGGTTACACCCTTCCGTATTTACAGTGTTAAGGCAAACAAGGTTATAGGAAGCAATTCCAGTTAACATTTATGAAGTGTATCATATGGTATCACAGAATTCTTTAGACATATTTAATTGAATGTGTGTTTGTGCAACCATAGTGCTAGAAACTGAAGTTCTGGAATCACGCTGAAGAATACAGCTGGCAGCTGCTGACAGAACCTTCTCTCCCTTTCCATTGACCCAATCTTTGATGTTCCCAGAAACAGTCAAGTCCTTCAATCCCCTTTGCTATTTCACATTCTGACTTCAGAGGGAAGTTGCTGTTGATAGAAATGGAGAGGTAAATCATGCCAAGAATGGCACTCCCAGCCATGGGGAATAATTCAGTTTACCTCTTGTGTATCTTTATATCTCTGTGGAAATGTATACGATTCCTACATGACTGTGAGAGGGACACGTTGAGTTGCCGTGAGTTCCAGGTACTGTGTGAGGTCTGTGCAGTTTTGGGGGAGTTCTGCTGAAATAACAATAATGAGCATCTGTAAAGTTTACAAAACCTACTTCATAAATGTATGCAATGGAAATGGAGTTCCTTCAAACTGTCTTTAAAACGTTCCGTGGGATGTAATAGATGATTTTAAATAGAACTGTCACTGCAAATATGTTTACAGTAAGGTGTTTTTTCTTTTTAGATCCAGACTATAATCCATAATTCAATGATGCATAAAGAGGTCTTTGAAAGTTCTACTTTGGATTCCTCAAATTTGCACGTCAAATACAAAATAATAAATATCTTGTGGTTTGAATGTTTAATTGTAAACAAGTCAAGAACCTCCACTTTATCGTGTCTCCTCATTTCTTACTCCCACAGATGATGTTTGGCCAAAGCTAAAATCAGTTCTCGATAGCCCAGTTTCCACGCTCCCTTTGTCTCCTCCTTTCACCTTTTGGAGGATTTAAGAAAAAGCAGCTGTTCTAAAGGGTGACAAAACTAAGAACTAATTCTGGGATAGAGCAGGCTTAAAAGATGTAGAAACGTGCAATTTCTGTACTAAATGCACTTTTAAAGGGGTTGCTGGGACCAGGATTCTACTTAGGAAGGTGGTTGTTTTTTGTTTGTTTCACTAAACCAAATGACAGCTCAGGTAAGGATTTCAGCAATTCCAAATCCACGCTCATAAATTTTCTCAAGGTCTATTTGTAGTCTTTACCTCTTTCCTAAGCGTGAGTCCCTTCTTTGCACTGGATTTCATGGATAGCTGGTAACTCAAAATCTTTATGCCTTTGAAAATCTCCCCTAACAATACTTGTCTGATATACAATCTGTTCAACTGGTGCTATGAACATTCACTTGGATTATAGGAAAGCTAGAAACTATCAGCTTTTTTTATTTTGAACTCAATTGCATTTTTATAGATATTTTTTTGTCTGAGTAAGGAGCAGCTTATACCTGTGTTGCTTGTGGTTTCCATCTGGAGTATCAACCTTGTGTTGATTTTCAGAGATGTTGCAGTAGAGTCCAGCTTTTTCTCAGAATGAGAATCAAATGACATTTTGGTTGCACATGTTAAAAAAAGTATTTTTTTTTTAAATTAAATATGCTAGTGCTTGAAGCTTGAATTGAATCTGAAATCTGGCAGCATTGTGGGCTTCCTGTGAAAGATACACTTGTGTAACTCTTTTAAATGGAACTGGGTGGTTTTTTTTGCTTTTTAAATAATTTTTTTTTTTCACAGAATCATAGGGGTTGGAAGGGACCTCCAGAGATCATCGAGTCCAACCCCCCTGCCAAAGCAGGTTCCCTACACCAGGTCGCACAGGTGGGCGTCCAGGTGGGTCTTGAATATCTCCAGAGAAGGAGACTCCACAACCTCCCTGGGCAGCCTGTTCCAGTGCTCCGTCACCCTCACCGTAAAGAAGTTCTTGCGCA
>JACDJE010002434.1:1045422-1077014 GCA_016647715.1 Pavo muticus | reverse complement strand
AAAAAAAAAAAAAAAAAAAAAAAAAAAATGCAGATACAGATAGAAATTCTCTGATGCAGATGAATGAGTCTTGGGTGTGCGAGTCTGTGGTACTTCCACAGAGAAGGAAATGAAGCAAATGCAGAGGGTAGGACTAGATGATCCCAAGAGGTCCCCTACAACATACCAATCCTGTGGTCCTGCAATAGCAGGAGCTGCTGAAGTGTTTGCGTAGCATTACTGGGACCCAGTGTTCTCTGGGGACTAGCTGCTGTACTGGTGGGATGGGAGCAGTTGCTTCTCCCCAGCAGGACAAAGAGACGGGGACACTGCATTTGTGCTGCTCTACCTGATGTATTTCCTGCCTCAGTGTCTTGAAACTTTCATGCACCCCCATGGGATCAGTGAGCTCCTACAAGGAGCTTTTCCTGTAGCGTTTAACTGTTGAAAAGGTTTAATCAAAATGTCTTCTCTGTTTTCATCTATTTGACATTTTATAAGAAAGAGTTAAATTGTGAGACTTCTTTTTGGTCACTGTCTCAGCTGAGTTACTGATGCAATACCCTAGGGAACCTGGAGTTTAAAATATGCTAATGATGTCATTATAGCCTTATACTCCATGTATTTTCATACTGTTCTCAATCTGTATCTTTCCAGCTACTAATGCCCCACAAAGCTTTCCCTTGGGAAAGTGACCAAAAGCAGCCTGTAGTTGATATTAGAGATCTCTGGGGAGGAAACAGAAATGGAAATGGAGAGTGAGGCACGAACGTTTTCTTGATGAAACAGATATCTTGTTGAAGGAGTTTGTCGCTCTTTGTTGTTGCTGTTTTGTTTTGTTATTCCCCCAAGCAAACCTCCCCTTCTATTGCTACTGCTTTAGCAAACCTATTTGTTAGTAGCAGAAAGAGAACATTCACTATCATCCACATGGTCCTGATTCTCAGAGCTTCACAGGCCTTACTGTGGCATTTACTTTAGCCAAGTAAAGACAGAGCAATTGCTTGGTAAATGTGACTCTGAAAATATATGATGATAATAAACTGAACTAATTCACTGTATTGACAACGACGACTCTTCTAAGTGGATTGTGACGCTACCTCTATTTTACTAGGGATTAATCCCATCTGTGCCAACGTCACTTTTGTTAAGCAAAGTATCTTTGCTCTTGCCTGTGTATATACACTGTTCACTTAACTTGGTAGTGATCATACATACGTACAGAGAGAACGTTTCCTGTGAAGTTTATTTCAATAAACTATTGTGTATCGGAATAGATGCCTGCATTCCACTGCAATTTTGTTTTCAGCAGTTTGTTCTAAGAAAAATAGAAGATGAAATAGCGGAAATATCTAACTTCCATGTATCAGGAAATCATATGTAGAAGTGTTGTTATTGCTGGCTTGGCCCGATCTGCTGTTAGCCCTGAATCCTTGTTAGTGACTTGATGAGACCGGATTTCATCTCGTCTACCTGCTGGGTGGAAATGCATGTCACAGCAGCAAAAGCATCTGCTTCCTCTAGTTCAAAGCTTTGGCAGCACTCTGTTTGATTCTTAAATTGGTCTTAGAATTTGTTTGGCAAGTGTGTGCTTTGTCATCTGTATTTTTATTTTTAGTTCATGTCACTCAGCAGCAGCTCTTGGTTACATTATTCTGTAAAAAATGTACAGGTTTGCTTTGTCTTATAGCTTTGAACGTATCTGAGTTTGAATGGTTACCACCCTGAACACCTGGGAGGCAAAAAAGATGTGAAGAAGTTTTTAATTCATAACATTGCAGTGATTGATAGATGCAAAAATATCTCTCCTGCCTTCTCAAAGATGAGAAAACTTGCATGAGTGAGTTGTATCGGTGTAGATGGCGATATAAAAAATAACACCTAGTCAAAAATAAATGTTTAAAGTGACTTTCACCTGGTTAGAAATACACTGCGCCTTTCAGCAAACCAAAACCATGACAGCCAGAAAGATGTGCAATGTGCAGGTTAATTTATTGAATGATATCTGGTGCATAAAGTTCTTTCTCGTTCTCTCCAAGTCTCAGAGCTTTGCGCAAACAATATCTTGCCGTTCTGTTTGTGTTGACTATACAGGCCCTATCTTGAATATTTGGTCTATATGCTCTGTTTACTAGATAAGCCGCCTCCTGTTAGTATGTCTGTGACTTGAGAAGCATCTCTTTCTGTCTTCAATTAGATGAGACTCTTGCAAATAACTTTTCCATGAATGTTATTGTTGGAAGACAGATTTTCAGCAGTGCAAAAGACTTTAATAGGATTTTGAATTAGCGCAAATGAGCTAAGTGGTGTAGCTCCAACTCGAGAAAGAAAAACCTCACTGAACTGAAATCACTTTGTGATCTTCAGTCAAAATTTAGTAAGGGTAAAAGGATGCTTGTTGCTTTTCCCATTCAAAACACCCTTTCACTTCTCAGAGTGGGGATTAGACCTAACGCCAAAACTGTTCTTGGCTTTTAAAGTACAGTCTGATGAGTAGAATATCTGTTATCATCTTCCATCACTTTTATATACAACTGTGCCTAGTCTGTGAATGCAGAGACTACCAACAGGTTGCACTGGCCACTGGGGAGCAAATTTTCACTTTCTGTTTAAGTAGAAGCTGACTATGTGAGTGGTGTTGAGTTCAGGGGGTTGAATTTCCCAGGTGCTCCTGTTTAGTGGAAATGCAAGTCATGGCCTGAACCAGTGATTGAGCACGTGGTGGGAAGGCAGGGCCAACCCAGGGGAGCTCAGGTACATGCAATGCAATGTGCCTGAGTGACCGGAGGGGGGGGAGCCAGGATTCACCTCCTCCCAGACCTCACTTAAGGGTTGGCAGTGGAGGTGAGGGGTATTTCCTTGGGGATCCCTGTGTACCTGAGGCCTTCTGAAGGTAAGAAGCTTCTTTCTTTTGTTTTTGTGTCCGTGGCTGCTGCGTTTGAGCGTAGCCTCACTTGTTGCAGCCTAGGACTTGGCTACTATGCCGCCATTGCTGCGCTTTCCATTGTGTTACAGCGTTACATCCTGGGAGGAGAGAGCGCTCTAGAATTGTACCCACAGTGAACTCCACTTTAAAGCTTATATGGGCATAGAAAAGTGTATGAATATGGCAGTGTGCCTGATAAGTGATAAATGTGCTAAGGGGCTGTATTTCTCGCCACGGATGGAAAAATCTTCAGGATAAAGACAGTAAGTTCAGTTCTTGCAGAGGAAGTCAGAATGGGAACCTTACTGCCCTGAAGATGTTTTGTGCTCTTGAAGCACTGGTAAATACATCTGTATATTTTTTTATCTTGCTTCTTTTGTAGGTTCATAATAGAAGTTTTTAGTATTCACACTTTGATATGCATACTGTCAGATAGTAAATAAAATACTTCAGAGGGTCCTTCGGGCATAATTTTTTCCCCATAAAAATGAGGTATGGGGAAAATTAAGCGTTTGACAGAAGAACTGCATCTGAAGTTTGGTTTTCTGTAGATGAGAAGCACAGAACACTGATATAGCTAACTTGTGGCATGCATTCCAAAATATTTGCAATTGTTCATAAGGTCTGGTAACTTTTGTGACAAGAACATCTGCCTTCTCTTCTGTCACTGTTTTCACTATCGTTGCCCTGTCCAACCTACCTCTGAAAGAAAACAACCGAAAAAACCAATACACCAAGGAACTGTAATTAAAGTGATGAAATTACTGGATGTAGATAACTGACTTAGTTTTGATTCTGATGCCAGATCATGCACATGGCTAATCATGAGAAGCCACATCTTCTCTGAGATATAATAAGGGCCATTGAACTCTAAAAATGTAATGTCACAAAAAAAGAATGTTTGTACTAATTCTTATTAGCTGTGATGTCGGCACTATAAAAGCTTCCGTTCATGCTGCACTGTTCTACGTCCTAGTTGTGAATGCAAAACAGTGCTCGCTAAGGAAAAGGGAGGATATCAAAACAGCACTTTGAAATAATTTGCTGAAAACATTTAGGGAATGTATTATCCATACATAACACTACTAGCATTATTCGTTCTGGCCCGGTTTCTTAGCAAGGAAGTATCTCTTGAACTCTGTTAACTAGGCTTCAGGATTGAAAGGCAAGAAGGTGGAAATGGCTGAACTGCAAAAGAAAAGGGAATTCTTTAAAACTCAACTCAAAGCAGTGGGCATTGTGGGAAATGGTAACACAGTTTGCAGCGGCCCTGAGTGTGATACTTATGACTCAATAACTTGCGTGCAAATCTTCTGAAGTATTTTATACTGGCAGCTGCTTGTGTTAGGGTCCTTTTAATGTTTGTATCGCCCTGGCTCAATTCTAGCTGGAGGTCACTGAAGGACTTAATTAGACTCTTCACAGCATCTTATTTCTTCAGTAAAATTGTTTTAACGGTGATTTCCTGACAGATTGGGACCATTGCTTTTCTATTGGAATTCCTGGCTCTGGATAGGATATAAAACAGAAATCCTGAGCAGTTTTTGATCATACTGCAAAGGTAGGGGAGAAATCCTTTTGCCCTTATCTGGGGCAGCAGGCAAATTACCCTCTGTGATTTTGATGGCTTGGAGGTGAGTGGGCAAGTCCAGCAGGTCAGGCCTTCAGTATGTACCTCAGAGAAGCAGTGCCTTCCTTATGTGAGCCCTAAGTTTTCCTTCAAAGGTTTGTCAATGGAAGAATGACTCAAGCAACCTGCTTTCTTTCTGACTCCTTGCGGCTAGCCCTGCTGCAGTTTGCCACTGCTGGTCTGGCTTGCTGCTAATGCTAATTAGGGAGCAGCTGACAGCTTACTCTAAGATCGTTGGAAAAGAATGAATCATCTTTTTCTTGCTATTTGGGTAAGATTTTGCATTTTCATGAGCTGAAGGACGAGGGGAATAAGCCCAATTATAGCTCTTGTAATTCTCTCACCTTTAGCAGCGCTGATTTTTAAGGAGTTACAGGTGCTGAAATAGCCAGTCAGCAGGAAACAAAGTACTGAAAAGGGCAGTATTTAAGTTGGCCCACTGCTACGTAACTTACAAGTTAATCAATGTTTCTGAGTTCAAAAGAGAGGAAGGTCAACATGGATTCTGATAAAGTTTATCTCACATCAGTAAGCTCAGAGGCTGGAGAAGGAAAAAGAATTGGACATTTTTAATCGAGCACTAATTTCCGAAAAAATCAGTTAGGGGGCTGCAGGTAATATGGAGCTGACTGAGAATGTGCAGTGAGTTACTTTGAGGAGTGTGGGGCTGAACTGCAGGCAGTATATTGCTGCAATTCCTTGTTTTCATTTTTAGTATTCCTGCTGTCATTCATGTGGGTGGACACCAATTCTTGTGGATGTGAGCACCTTCATGTAACAGTTGTAACTGTGAAAGCAAATATTCTGAGTTATGAATTCAGAATTCTTGATCCTTTTTGAAGTTAAGTGGCTTGTTTAATTCAGGTGAATTGAGCACCATGTTAGAAATAAAAACTGATGAAAACTAAGGACTGTTAAAGATGGGAATTTTCCATAATGTCCTTCTCCACATGCAAGCTGTCCACCTTATTTGACTTACGATGCTGAGATTCAGATTCTGATTCACTCCTGGTTCAGAGTCTGTACATAGCAGGGGAGGAAGATTATGTCTTAACAGATAGATGTCTGGTTCAGCCTCAGAAGAGAATGTAATTAAGAACTTTCTCTTATGTGCCATAGGAAATAGGTAATTACGTGTGCTGTGGCATTTTGCAAAGAGATACCTCTGGAGTTGATGCAAACAAACCTTTCAATTAGTAGGAAAAGAGAACTTTGAAAAATCTGATCTTTTGCTCTTTGGGCATTCAGTACTGAAAGTATTCAAAATGATGTCAGGAAGCGTGGAGTGTCTGCTGGTTAATCTAGAGTTCAGAGATTTACATAGAAAGACAGACATATAATAGAGACCCGCTTGGTTTGGGGGCTGGTGATGGATCTAGGAAACTGATTTTTGAGACGTAAACTGGCTCACGTACATTTTTTTGGCTGCATGTGGAAGCAGATGGGGAAAATGCAGTTCATTAGGAATATTGATATTGGCACCTAACGTTGGAGGTACTGGCAAGTCTCTTTTCATAATTATGCTGTACATCTCCAGGTTTCTTCTCATATTTTTTCAGAGCTGTATATTTTCCAGCTGGATATGACATGATCAGCTAGTTGCTGAAATAAAATGAGCGGATTTGGTAAGGCAAATACACTAGCTGCAATTTGAAATGCACTTACTCATCAGTAACTGACTGCCTCATACAAAACACAGACTTTATTTTTACCTAGAGACAGATTCATTTCATGTAATGCTTGAACCTTTGGTGCTTAGCTAGCTGTCCTGGAGATGCAGCGATCCAAAATAGAAGATACAGATACATATTTTAGATGCTTGGTGGAAAATCTGTTGACTTTTCATTATAATAAAAAAATCTAACTCCATTTGAACTCGTTCTGTGGAGTTGCATGGAAATTTGTCTAAATAAGGAAAACCATTTTCTCAGCTCTTCAGATTGCTGTCAGGCCTATGGATAATGTTTGCCTTGGGGCTCATTTTTGCTGCTGCACTGTGAAGTTTTAGGATGGCTCTTGTACAGTTGCCTTCAGGAGGCGCCCTCTCCAAAGCCGCTCTTGCAGTTGAGTGTAGATAGAGGTTGATCTGTTCAGAAGCAATGCAATTTGGTTGAATGCCAAACTCCTTTCATACCACTTGGTGAAACAGATGATCTTTGAACCAGTTTCTGGCGTAGCCCAGCCACAGCAGGAAACTGAACCTGGGAATGTGCAAGATCCCCTGTGGGCTCCCGCTCACAGGGGTGCTCTGGTGGTGACCGCGCTGCTCATACTGCGTATGCCAGCGCCTCTTCAGCAGCATGATGGAATTCCTGGAGCTGTGACATCTAAATGGTTAACAAAAATACCAGGAATTCATGTTGGCAGTTGGTAAATAAACCTCAGCTGGATCTCTCTGATCAGGAGGAGCTAAAAGGGTTTAAAAGCCAATCTTGTTTTCAGAAGTTTCCTGGCATCTCCCCTGTTTAGCTTCAGCCTGCCACAGCCTCCAGAGAAGGCTTTTCTACCTGCCAAGCATTTTCTACCTGTTTTTTTAGATTCCCTATAGCCACATGTTCCTAAAGCCACAAAGTGTATTTTTTCCCTTCTGCTTGAGGAAAACAAGGGGCCAACCCCACCAGTAGGGGTCAGGGAACACCTGGGCTAATCCTGCCTCCACCACAAAAGGGAATGGTGATAGAGTACAGCTGAGACACCTAAGTGTGCAATCTCCACCAGGTTTTGTACAGAACTGGGCACAGTTTTGAAAATCTGTCATGCAAGTGGAGACCAATACAGAGTAAGCAGAAAATAATAAAATTCCCTTCTGTATAGCTGCCTAAAAAAATACAAAAAGCCAGAGCTTATAAGGTCCAAACCTGCTCTTAGTTTCCTATAAGAACCAATTTGAAATAAAGTATATATGCAGGCTAATTCCATGTGTTGTAAGGCTGTTGAAGGCACCTATGGGATGTGAGTATGTGCCATTTCTCTGTGATCAAAGGCCTTTCTCTAAATGTTAATTATTCATTTTTTTCCATGTCCCTTGAGTAAAGAAATAGATTTTTTTTTTCCCCCCTCCATTCCTCTAATTTTAACAGAGAATTTAAATTCTGAAATCATGTCCAGTTTTCAAAATCAGTTGTGAAATTCAAACTCTTTTACTGCTTGATGTTGAGAAGTATGCCTAGGACATGCAGTAATCACATTCCATGGCTGCCACATCAGCAGCTCATGTTCTCTTTTGGAATAGGATCTGCGTGTCGTACAGGTCCATCTTTCAAACCTGTGCTAAATTCTCAGCTAGAATACACATTTCCTGTGCAATACATTGTGCTGTGCAGAACAGATCTTCAACTTTGTTAAAACTGAATGTGTGCACATACAAGTTCATGCAGTATAGCTGTTTATCAATCGCCATCTCTCTTTGCTGGGCTGCTTTTTCCTTTTCTTTCATTTTTTTCTTTTTTTAATCTTCCCTTAGGAATTGCTTTTGAAGGCATTTTGATTAGTTATGTAATTAGCCACTTGTACAGTTAAAAGCAAACTTTCAGGTCACATACTGTATGTTTACTCTTTGGCTTAGGAGAGCTTCATTCAGAAGAAATTGCTATTGTTTCTTTGCCTTCCCATGGGAAAGCTTTCATTTTGGAAACCATTCAACAAATGTAAGGTATGCAAAGAATACTGTAAAGACAGTTCTTGAGTTTGCCAGACCTTTTTTTTTTTTTGTAGGCAGTAGTTACCAGTTACTTTCTTCTGCATAAGGGCAGAGATTTTTTTTCTTATGAACACTGCTGTGGGCTCATCTTTGATTTCTCGATGACGCTTCACAATGATAAACTGTGGCAGTGTCCCCCCCTCGCTCCTACCCACACTCTGCAGTAGCCTAGGGAAAAAAAAAAGTAAAATGCCTTACCTTAAATGATCCCCAGTGACTACCTCAACTATTCTTGAGGAAAAAACGTCCATAAATACAGTGACATAATTGAGCTGTTAAATTTTTATGCTCGAGTCTGTGATATCTCTTTCAATTTTGGTGAAATGCATGTATATGCATGACACAAAGCCAGCAATGATAACTTTAGAGAACCTGATATTTGCAGTTTCTAGGCAACGTTTGGCCAATTGCTTAGAGCAGCCCTCCTGTTATTTATTACTATTATTTTTATTTTTAAAGGAGGTTATCAGTTTTGGCAAAAGATTTCACTTGTTCTCAAGTAATGTTTCTGGTGTTATGGATGGAGTTTCCTTTACAAAGACTATAAACAGAATAATATGTTTTCAGCTAAGAGCACAGTGATTGCCTGTACTAGTCATGACTCTGAGGGCCACCAAGTTCACACTGTTAGTAGACAACTGAGTATAATGCATCAGGTGTGCATTCATGACTTTACTGGGGCAGTGGGTATATCTGTAGCTGAGAGTAGAGCACCAAACCCTTCATTCAGGGTAAGACCTATCTGGTTATTCATTTGTATAGCAGCAAAGCCTTTAATGGTGACTGAAGGATTAATCTACTTCATGAAATGTATTATTGCAGATCAAGGGGATGTGTAAACTTTCTGGTTTGCTTTGGTTCTAGGATGTATTTCTCAATTATTTAATCTCATGTTTTTATAGCGATAAGGTACTTCCTAATGAAAATTCTGAACATACTTCATGAAGATAATTTTTGAGCTCTTAAGCCATGGAGATACGCGCCTCTCATCTGAAAATAGTAGTTGCACTTTTAGGCAACCATGTGCTAGGTTTGTAAGGAGAAGTACTTGATTTCTAATTGGCAAAAATAGAATTCCTTGTAAAATACAATGGATTATTACATATAATTATATGATATGAGTGAATTATGTCTATCACCTAACTTTTCTGGTAAATTTCAATCTTTTGAAATTCAGTTATGTTGTCTGGATGATGGATAACCAGTAGAAACTCCCAATTGCTATGCTGTTTGTTAGAATAAAAATTTCTCAAAATTATCCTATTGGTATAATATAAACTGTAGCACAAAAATGAGTCTTGTGATAACATCTGCTGTTGTAAAACTCAAAATTCCATCATAAGCTGTATCTTATATCTTGTCTGTGAATATAACCGCAATCTGAATCAAAGCACTCCCTCAACATAGTGGGCAGCCTTTCTGAACTGCACCATGATGGTTTGGCTGCAAGAGGTTGTCATGAGAAAGCACTCGGGCACTTGTTATGTAAGCTCTTTTCTATTTAAAGTCTTGAAGCTCTGCGTAACTCTCATACATGTGATGACCTTTCCCTCTATTGTGTCCCAGCAACTGAACTTTGACAGACTGCATGGGACACCTCTGCTTGCTTGTTATTTTGCCTTTTCTTCCTCTGTGCATTAGAAAAAACTCTCTCAAGAGTTGCCTGCCTTCTCGGGAATGAGATTTGATCCTGAGTGACCACAGTTCATGTCTTCTGTATTTGAGTTGCCAAAGGTGATTGAAATACAGCAACTTTTTGGAGCAGTAATGGCTGCTCCAAAAGCAATGCCTCCTATTTTGTTCTGTTGGCTCATGGCATCAGAGGTGGATATTGGTAATATGGTAGTGGAAGTTTAACCTTCCCACCAATATTCCATTTGTTGCCACATGACAGATGGCAACAGAAGGACAAACTGGTGTCTGACATGGAAGTGCATATGAAGCTAAGGTGTGGAATTGAATTCCTCCACGTGGAAAGAATGGCACCACTGGCATTCATCAGTGCTTGCTGAATGTTTATGGAGACCAAGCAGTGGATATGAGCCCAGTGAGGCAGTGGATGGTGTGTTTCGGTAGCTGTGACAGTGAGTCATCTCTGCTGGTACAGATCTTTATGAGCGTGGCATGCAGGCTCTTGTTCATTGCTGGTCAAAATGCATAACTAATGGTGATTACTATGTTGAAAAAGTGCTCTGCAGCTGAGAATTTGCTCTATCAAATAGTGTTATTGTGCTCTTTTTATATGCTATGTTTTCCATGGAAGTAAATTGGATGCATCACTTTCAGAGTTATGTATGTGCTACACGTGATTCATGTTCTCTTTAGCTTACATGAAAGCAGTCATTTGTCTGTCACCAAATGCATGCTTCTGATGTATGTCATTCTGTTCTGGGTTTTAAACTGATAGCACTTTGATGTTTGCAGTGAAAATTTTCTGTGGTTTTGAAAGTCTTATGATCTCCTGTATTCTTGACCTTGGCTAGCCTGACCTGATTTAGCACAGGAGAAAATGTAGTTGTTGCCGATATCCTGGGAATGCTGTTGTATCTGTTGTTGTCTTGAAGACCTGTTTCTATGTTGATTAATAACTTAATAACACCTTGGCCAACAGTTTTGGAAAGTGCAGGATAAGGTTAGCTGGGGGCAGCTAATCGTGCATCAGGTACCCAGCCAGGCTGCGGTGTCTCTATTCAACAAGGAGCATGTAGCCCCAGAGGAGGCTCACCTGTAGGAGCGAGTTACACTGTTACCAGGCTGCCACTTCGTTATCCAACTGCTCTGTTCACACCTTTAGTAATGACTGCGTTTTGCATTGCTCCTGGTTTGAATTGCGTAGTTGTACTGAAGCACCTCCTGCTTTGTCTTCTCACAAGGGCAGAAAGAACTGCAAGCCTGGGAGGAAAATAAAGCTGAGGTATAATGAAGGTGTGGGTGTTTGTACATATAGAGGAGGTACTCCATATCGAATGACCCTGAGGGGAAAGCTAACCATTCCCAGGCAGAGGTGTGGTGGGAATTCAGATAAAGGCTTGTATATAGCCTGCAGGAAGAAAAGCTTAGAGTAAGATCTAGTCTATCTAAATGCATTGCAATCCTGCAGCCTCTAGCTCTGGGGCAGGCTCCCGCCTCCGTAAGCTGGGACTGAGATTTGCTTCCAGGCAGACTCCAGTGGAACTATCTGGGAAGGGGCACTTTGTTTGACAGAGGCTGCATCGTCATGTGTAGGTGTCCTATCCCCAAGAATATTCTGATTACACTCATTTTATTAACTGCTTGTACGTACTGGTCTTTCCCATGTCTGTGTGCGTGTTTCAGTGACTACCAGAGAAATCAGGTCTCGCTGCCTTAAAAGTCCATTCTTCGGGATTTGCTAGCGATACATAGATCTTCCCCTTTCAGAGCTCATGTCCAAAGAGAGGAGACCAAGCCTTGGAATGCATTTCTGTGAATGGCAGCCCTGTGCATGCACTGACTGAAGGTATTCAATTAGTCTGAGGATATCCATATTTTGAGGAGAAGAGCACAGGCTGCCTCCTCTCACCCGCTGTTGTTGTTTTAGAATAGAATGTTTTGCTTTAATCACGACTTAAACAAATAAATAGACAATATATCCCTGAAATACTCCAGATACTGAGAACCACATTGTAATGCAGTAGTTAAGGAGGTGGGGCAATAGCAATTGTTTCTCCTGCTTCCTATTAAGCTAATTGTTACCAGTCCTCACAGGATCTTATTATCTGTAGGTGGGGCAGGGACAGAAATGTCAGAACAGACTTCTTTGGCAGTTGCATTTGTATATTGTTAGGAACAGGAGCTGCTCATACAGATCTGGCCAGTCTTAATCAGTATCTTATCTTCAGGTTCCAAAGTATTGGCCGGTATGAAACACAGCACAGTTTTATGAATGGAGCTGCATAATGAACTTAGTTGTTTGAGTCTGAGAAATCGTGTGAAGCTGCTGAACTGGAATTCCAATAATCCAGAGTGTGCATGGAGTTTCCTGGTCTGATTAACAGTGAGGTTCATTGTATTAGGATGTACAAAGCTTGGATAAACAATTTTTATCTCTAACATAGAAGAGATTCAGCAATCCATTTGCCTAACAAAAAATTGATTGATGAATGAAATCAGATACTAATGTATAGTGTTGAGGAAATGTTTTTTTGGCAAATGAGAGGTCATAGTTCAGATCTTCAGAATTGAACAGGGAGAAGGAAATGAGTTTGAACTTCAGCAGTGCGGATGATGACCAAGTAGGGGGTCTTGGGGTTGAGGCATGCTCCATTCTTCCTCATGAGTCTGTTTTACTGCAAGTAATTGATTATGAAAGAAACAGTGTTGTTTCTTTTAAGAAGAATGATGCTATGATGCTAACTAACGGGTTGCGGATTCTAACTTTCTTTCCCCAAATCCAAGCATTTTAAAACAGACCAGTATCAGCAACAGAAAATGGAATTTCTTTCTTTCTCAGTGTCCACTTTCATTTCCAGTGTGTTTGAGAACATCAGTTCTTAAACTACCATGCTGAGCGGGATTAATCATTGTTCTGAAGTTCAGAAAGTACAATCAGTAAAAATTTAGTTGGGATTGGTGTTTGCTGCAGGACAGACGTAGAAGAGTCACTGTGGTTGTTGCTAGTAGAGTTGCAATGAGAAAACATGGGAAATGAACAAATTTGGCTGAGATGCAGGTCCCCCAAGTTTCAGATCTGATTGTTTAGAAGGGAGGCTTAAGAGTGGATTTCCTGAGACCTGAGTGAGTGTTTACGTCTCAGAACTGATGAATGCACTGAGCAGATCTGTTGTTCAGTAGCGTTGCCAATCAAACACTTCATTTTCTCTGCTTTCCTTACAGTGGAATGCAAATAATATCTTCTGTGAAACGTGATGTTTGATGCACAAATACTTTGAACTTTGTTTTACCAGAAGAAAACAAATTTGATTTTCTTAATGGAACTGATTTTGTTTGTTGGGAGATCTACACCAAAACAATCACCATTTCATGAAGCCTCGCTACATTCAGCATGCCTTAAAAGTTCAGCTTTATTAAAGACACGTTCCTGTAATAAATTGAAGATTTATTATTAATTTATTATGATTATTAATTGTATTAACGATATTGTTACTATAAATGCATTTCCTTGATGCATTATTTGAAACTTGTAGGACTTGAAGTCCAAAGTGTGGTTTTAATTTATTCAAATAGTGCAACATACATTTGAAGTGTTGACATTCAGATGTCTACATTTTGGTGTTCTTTGACATACGAATGGATGAGCACAGTTGGAGCAGATGTACGTCTAGTGAAGTATGCTCAATCTGGTAGTGCATGCTTAGGAAAGAGGAAGAGAACATGGTAAATGTAATAGTGATACCATTTCAGAACACTCTCCTGAGCCAGAGAAACAAGAAATATTTGAATTTCACAAATCTTTCCACACATTTTTTCCATGCATGTAAAACCTTTTACTTCAGTAATGTCCTACGGTAAGGAATTCCCCAGCTTAAACACTGTATGAGGGAATATCTGCTTTTATTCACCTTAAACTTGCCACCTGCAAGTTTCATTTGTTGCTCCTACTTCTTGTATTGGTAGCTCCAGGGAGCCATCACTTCCTCTTCACCTCTTCTGTGCCAGTCATGATTTCAGAGATCTTAATGACCTGTTTCTCACGATTACCTGTTTTCCAGGCTTGAGGACTGCTAGGCTGTTATGTTATTCATTGTGTGGAAGCTGTTCCACACCCTCAATCATGATCGTTACTTTTCTTTTTCCATTCTACATGTTATAAGATGAGGATATTAACATTACAGTATTTAACCTGTCAACTGTAGCTGGGGTACTGTTTAGCGGGGAATGTTATTTCTTTCCTGATTCGTACTCCCTGTTGTGGTGATGTGTTTTTTTTTCTGACTGTATTGGTAGACTTCTAGTGCCTGCATTATGACTGATGTGCTGTAATGTATTCATTATCATTTGGTCAGTTCTTCCTGCTGTTTACCCAAAATAACCTTGTTTCCTGTTCCAGTTTCCTCTAGTAATAATCCACACACCTGCACTTGGCCAGGCTACTGACAGAAATGACCAGTGCCATTGTGAACTTTGGTGTTTCCTGAACTGAAGTGTTTATGTAGAAGCTAAAACAAATGCCTAAACCTGTGGGACTAACCTGTCATGTCAAACATTACATGGCTTTTTTAGCTTTCCATTCCTAACTATGTTATACGTCCAAGTTCTCTAGGACAGAAACCTATTTTCATTTCATAGCCCTTCAGCCACAAAATAATAAAAATATAAACTAAGAGGGTAATTAAGATGCACTAATACAATCCTGAGATACGATAATAAATATCATTTCGTAACTAAAAATGATGAAATAAACACTGTACATGTGCTGTATACTTTGCTGATATAGGCAATTTTTGCTCATCCTAGTCTTGTTGACTGCTTTGTGAGCAGGAGAACCATCAATCATTATCACCTTGGCCTTTTTGCTCAGGTCCACACCAAGAGCTGCTTTCATGGTTGATGTGGATGTTTGCCAGTGAGAACTGGCTTACACCCCCAAACTTACTTTATGTAAGACATTGAATATCTATGCCAACTACCAGGATCTTGACATCAGCTTAGATGTTAAAGGATCTATTGTCCATGCAAATCTCATGGTGAAAAATTATTTCTTAATGATAGAAGATGTTGCAAATGCTCTTGTGAACTATACCAAATGTACTTGTTTCCCTTTAAGAAACATGTCTTGCAAGCAGTGTTCCTGTTCTTAAATAAAAACTTACAAATGTGCCTTGCAGAAATAATTCTGCTACATAATTGGATTCTTTTACTAACTCTATTAGATTTGCATCTCTTTGAGGGTAGACTTTTCCTAAATGAGGAACTGCACCAGATTCAAATCTGTGTGTTCAGTTAGGAGGAATGTTTTTAGACCACAAGGAGGAGGGAGAGTGTTACCTTAGCGCACAACTACTCACTTGCTCTCTCCTGATTTCACTGCCTCTCCCTTCCCTATAAAACCAGATTGTTCTCTGAAATGTAGTTATGTGATTTTGCTGCAGGCAGCAGGTTGAGTTACAAGTAAATTGCTGCTTTCTTCCATACCTGTCTTTTAGATGAGTTCATATATTTTAGTAAATTAAAATAAACAATGGGGACTATTAGTGAAAGACAGGAAGGATGGAGGGAAATGGCACAGGAAAGCTTTGCTGCTTTTTTCCCTTCTCTCTCTATGGCACAAAGAAATGTAAAGAGCAAAGCACCAGGTAAGTGGAGAGAATCTTGATATCAGGTGGACAGTGGCTAGCATGTTATTGAAAATACTCATTGCAGTTAATAACCTTCTCTCCATATAAGAGGGTATTCTCTACTAGAGAGTTAGTCCTAGATAGATCTCCATGATTTGTGTGCTTTTGTGTGGAGGAAACTTGTTTGGAATATTTTTTAGGAAAAATGTCAAACAACAGCCAACCTCTTTCAGACACCATTAATGTGGACTTTTCTTGAGTGGTCTTTGCTTTTCTCAGGACTAACATAATGCACAAATATTAAATTTAACCTTCCTATTAATTTTAAATCTCAAACCATCCATTCTCCCATCTGCAGCTGTGTTGGTCTGAACTAAGGATTTATAACAGGCAATGTTTTGATAAAAGCATTGTCATTGAAATAGAATATGAGACTCTGAGAACCTGAAAAAGGATTGCATTTCATGTACCGTACCATTAAAAAAACAAACAAACAAAAAAACCTTTAAAATATCAACTGTTTCATAAGCAGCTTCCCGCTTATGGTGAAAGATTTTCAAACAGTAATACATTTTCACAAAGATTCTGTAGGAAGAGGGTTGTGTGAGTATCGAAGGTGACACTCCTGTGTCGTAGCCATAAGATTTTCCTTCACCCAGCAGTTCTTTCACTAATGTGGGGTATTTGAGAAAATAAAGGGAGTTAAATTATAAGTAGATAAATAATAATATGATGCATACAGAGGCTGATGGCAACTTTCTGAATTCAGAGTAGAAAACAGTGATGATGTAGCAGAACATCTTACTGACAGTCTTGTGCTAATCTGCTTGCAGGATTGTGTTGCATTGGGCCAACTGGTAGCTTTGCTTTAACTGCAGAACCAATTGTACCTGGTATCTCACGTTTGGACGTGCATTTGTCAGGATGAAAATGGCATGGCATCAAGCTGCACAGACCGACTATGGTTGTGTAGAGCTGCAAAGAGGGAAGCAGTTTTCACTGACAGATAAGGTATCAGCTCTTAGCTTGGAGAGATTATCAAACGTTTCCCTGCTGTCTGGCTAGTAGTTATTTCACAGGGGTGCGGAGTAGGGTTCATTAATACAGACTTGCACGTGTGCTCTCCTGTGCCGAAGGTCGTAGTCCTGTTTATTTTTTTCAGAGCAACATGGAAACTTTGACAAGGTGTCTGCTTACTAAAGTCTGTTGGAGAGAGCGGGGCGATCAGCAAAATCTACTGCAACTTCAGAAGCGTACTGCAGGCCGATGGCAAGCTGACAAACGTCCCTTCTCCCCAGTATCCCGGAGGAAGCACTTTGTCATAAGTGGCAGGCTGCGCTAAATGGGCAGTCCAGCTAGCCTTTGTCCAGCAGAACCCATACGTATGGAAACAGCCTCTTGCTTGCCTTTAGGGACCTATTTAAATTAAACCTGCAGGTAATAGTTTCCAGTCATAAAGGAGCCTTACATTTGAATTTATTTTTCTACTCTGTGTTGCAGTAGCTGAAGTTTATTCATGCTGTTCTTTAGTCACCCAGAGGAATTAAACCTGCATAGCCAATATTTTACTGCACTTATGTATCTGTTATTTATGCTTTTTGTTCTGATGAAGTTTTCCACGAATATATTGAAAAAAATTCCTGAAGCAATTTTTTTCTACTGTGGGGTCTTCTTTCCTTGCTTAATTAAATAAAAAAGCCATAAAGCAGCCACAAGAAAAACCCCACCAACCTCCAATACTTTGATGTTAGGTTGTGAAGAATGTCTGATTTTGATACTTATTTCAAAGAAACACTCTCAATATAAAAGGTTGAAGGAGCTTCATCTTCACCAGTCATATAAAAGGAAAAGAGGCCATGATGTCTAAATGGGGAAAACAAACAAACTACCAGATTGGCTTATCATGAATAGATTTACATGCATGTATGGTGATAAATGCAGAGACTAGGTGATATCTGCTATGGAAGTAACACTGTTCAAGTAACTGTAAGTTCATAACAGTTTTATGAATAATCATTAGTTTTTTTAAATTTCCTAATTCTCTGTCAAAAAATGATGATTCTAGATATTTTACTGTGTGTTTGCAGGTAGGTTCAGCCTCTTACTATAACTCTTACTCCAAGAGTTCACAATCTAGAGAAGCGAAAGTCCGTAACAGCTCATATGGGCACAGTAGAAATGATTTTCTCAGATATCTTGGACAGTGAAAATTTGTCTTGCAGAGTAATAAAGCACAAGTAATACAACGGTTACATTTCTTGCTGATAAATAAATTTC
Organism: Pavo muticus; assembly: GCA_016647715.1. Classification (NCBI taxonomy): domain Eukaryota; kingdom Metazoa; phylum Chordata; class Aves; order Galliformes; family Phasianidae; genus Pavo; species Pavo muticus. The sequence continues at coordinate 1,059,246 of JACDJE010002434.1, read as the reverse complement.
ATACAACTTACTTGATTACCTTTTTCCCTCAGGTTAAAGAGTTTCTAGTAAAGGTGTATGATACAACGTGCCAGGTCTTGACTTCACTGTTGACAACACTGTTAGCTCAAGCAGTCAGTGTAGGCAGTGTTATTTGACAGCCTTAAAAATTTATTGCATCCATAGCTAAGTGTCATGTATGTTCTTGAAGTGGTCTTTTGGATTATGAGTGAACATAAGAGTAGGTCTCTGCATATGCTTTGTTTACTAGGAAGTGTGTTTGCAGCCACTGTTAGTTACATGAGAGGTTAGAGAGGATGCATCAGGGGTGATCTATGTCAGAGTTTGAGATTTTTTTGCTCTCATTTAACCCCCAAAAGTTGGAATTTATTTGGCATCCACTTTTTCTTTCTGAATAACTCCAGTGGTTCTTCCATCTGAAGTTACTGTATGATGGTAAAAATGCAAATGATATTGAAATTCCAGAAGATGACTTTTAGAAACTTGCATAGAGATGCTGTTTACGAATTCTAGGCCTGTAAACCTGTGCAAAGATATGTTCTGTGGAATGAATTGAAGCACAGAAATTGTTGGCTGGATTTTCAGGCTGAATGTCCAATGCTTCTCTGCATTTCAGGCCTAGGAAGCCTGGGGAAGAGAATCGTGTAGATGTGCCATGAAGCATCTCTGATGACTGATTGTCTGCAGCTGAATGTAGCTGGAAGTGTTACCCAGTCATAGTGGGGTTTTAGTAATGCAGTAGTAAAGTGTCCTCATTACTTAAGGAGAAAAATTAGAAAAAGCCTGTCACTGTTAAAATCATTTCCATTCACTGGTGGTTTGTGAGATGAACGATGAATACCTTTAAGCTTTCTGGACATTAGGGATGTGGTTTNTTTTTTACCCTTTTTCTGTTGTTCTGGCTCTGCAAGCTCTGAAAGTATCAATGGTTTCTTGGTGGTAGACAAAAGGAGGAGGAGAGATGAGAAGAATGCACTGGCATTACTCAGTACACAGTACATCAGTGACTTGCTTTCTGAGGCTACCACTTAGCACTCATGCTGTAGTACTATACAGGAGGGTTCTGTGGGTGAACAGTAACCAAGCAGCACTGGCCTGGAAAGCAGCAGATACCTCAATGCCTCTTGTATTTAGGTCTTGAAACAGAACAAATTTCCTTGGCAACGTTGTGAAAATGGACCCTCAAAGCATAAATAGCTATTCTTTCTCACAGGAGGGCTGTGTTTAATATTGCTTGGACCTAACCTTCATAAAAATGTATCTATGTTTGCAGAGGAGTATGAAGAGGAGAGTTTGCTAAGATAGAAAACGTATTTGATGTGCTAAAAGAGTGAAAAACCAAGTGTTGACATATCTTATCTCAGTTGTCAGAAGTGGCCTGTGAAATACAGTGGATGAAATCCATGCTCTACATATGGACCGTACATACATTTCTTGAACTTAATTTGCCTTCATTGGTTAGACTTCATTCTTGTAAAAGGTGCTTGTGGGGAAAATATAAGTAGGTTGATCTTCCTTGTCTTTCAATTAGTTTTTGTTACTTTTCTCTCAACCTACACGTTCTCCTGTTCTGTCCTACTTTCTGACAGCCTGGGATTGCTGCCTTTCCATGCCTTTAACAGTTATAAATTAACAGGGAATTGAACCGGTAACTTGTAACGTCTACGTTTCGCTGTTGTTTCTCACTTTTTCCTTTAGAGACCTAGGGAACTTCTGAAACATAAAACCCTAATATCTAAGGATGGAAGAACAGCCCAAAGGACAGTGAATTGAGGAAAAGTGACACGGAAACTAACAAACAGACAGTAGGCATGTAAGTGTAAAGCTGAAGTTAGATGAATGACAGTTAACAAATTTCTAATAAGGGATACAGATGGTATCCAGGAGGGCTATGCCTGTAGGGAGCGTACGTCCTAAAAAGTATCAGCAGCTTCATGAAAGAAGATGCAGAAACATCAGTGTGACAAAGGGGTGGTTAAACCTGGTGCCGCCGGTGGTGAAAGAGCTCCTTTGCTTCCATCATTTAATTAAACACTCTCTGCACTTGTAGTTTGTTGTACGTAGAGAGTTTGATCTACACAGCTAGTTTTTTGTTGTGAGCTTTAAGATATAAGATATTGGAATCACTGCATGTGATAACATTGCATCAACAATGAGCCTGTTCTCTAGCGTATGCAGGCAGATCTTTCATTCAGGACAAAGGAAGTGTGGTTTGTGTTAAAGATATAGCTCAACTTTCATAATAAAGCAAGTTGTGAATGATGAATGAAGGCACTTATTGAGCTGAAAGTACACATACCAGATTGAGCAATGTTGATCTTTGTGCAACAATCAGCTGAGTAAGAGAAAGCAGGGATTGAATTTTCAGCTGTCTCAGCCTGACCTTCATTTTGTACTTTTTTTAGCTGCAAATTAACACGTCCAATTGTTCAGCAAGTGACTACTGAAATTTTGCCTTCTACTTATTTGATGGAGCAAAAAAGGTATGTTTATGAATTGAACTCACAAAAGGGAAGGCCGGTTATCCAACAGTATAAACTGTAAAGTCTAGCTGTATAAATTGATATGCAATAAACATATACAATTATTCAAATTGTTAATTTAGGAGGAAAGATTCCATATTCACTGACTGACTGTGAGCAATGACTCTCCTTCTCCTCAACCCCCCTCCCCATTTTTTTTTCTTACAAAATCAGTGTCTTTTTAGTAGATTATTTACCATGAAGAAATACCTTGATTGGAATTCAAGCTGAATCCGATTTTAATTTACAGGGAGTGTTTGAAACAGATTTTCAAATGGCATAGCAACACAAAGGTAATTCACGGAGGCGTGTGTTTAAAATAAGGGGCTAGTTTATAGGAAAATCCGGAATGTGGGCTGGAACATGTTCCAGAATTCCACCCTCTTGTCCTGGCTACACAAACAATGTGACCGAGGCCTGCCAACAGTTGTCATGTTTAAATAGAGAGAGAGAGAGAAGGAAAGTGGCAAGAATTCCCTCGGCACCATAATCCCTGCAGCCTTGCTACTTAGCACTTTTAAGAGAGAGGCGGATACAGGAAGCAAGAATAAGACATAGCACACTCCATCTCTTCTCTGCAATAAACACTGCTTAGAATTCTTTCTAAGCTGGTAGAATAAACATTTTCAAGGCTTTTCTCTGAACATTTGATCTCAGTGACTACTACAGTTCATTTTTATTTTTTTTTTAATCCTGCTCAGCTTTTCCACACTGCAGTGTCAGCTTTGCACATCTTACACTCCCAGACATAACCTGAAAATCAAATCCTGGGTTCTTTACTTAGAGGAAATCCTATGGACTTTTACAAGATACTGGCTTTAATAAAACTATTAGTCTTAGCATTGTGTCTGCTGCTGAGTTGACAATTATGGAAAAAGTTAAGGAATCTATCAGTATGGCAATGACTGCTGCAGAAGGGAAACTTAACCAGTGTTGAGCTAAATTCCTCACAAGGCAATTTGAATTGATGGGCCTTTATAACCACTCAGCCAGAAACAAATGCTCTGGCACAAAAACGTCTGTCCCACCTGGAGGCTGGCAGGTATCTCTATTATGAATTGTTTGCTGCATTTATAATTTATGTGGATGGAATAGTTTTCTGGTCCCCTTTAAAAGTTTTTGTAAATTAGCCGGGGGGAGAGGGGGATGTTGCAGGTATTCTTTTTGTTGTTGTGGCAGTGAATAGCAGAGGGTTTAAAGAGGGTTTAAGGGGTTTGACACCTTTTATTTTAATGCTCTCCAAAGAGATATATGGCGTGCAGCAACTTCCCCAGTCTCCCTGCCTGTGTTTTAAGTTTGTCACNAAAAAAAAAAAAAAAAAGTTTGAACCTGTGGTATATTTGTATTCCTTGGATAAAGTTCCCACCTTCAGTAGATACTGAAGAAGGCATAAAGCCTTTTCTGGGTTCTCAGTCGGGATTTAAGTGAAACTGAAAGGGAGCATAGACCATAGATTGGTGTAGATATAATAATGAATTTAATGTAAAGTATGTATGCAAATATGGACGAAGCTTTACAATTTGAGGTGCTAATGTCTATGAGGCTATGGTGTGCTTACCTGAAAGTCATGGGGACCCACGATACGAATAGCTGCCTGAATGATAGAAGAGTGTGCATCCCATGGGGATTTCTTCCAAATCCTTAACAGCAAAAATAACCTTAAGTAATTTTATTTTACTATTAGAATTAGTGGGCTCTATTCTTTCTATGTGCTAGACCATTCTGCTAGTCAGCTGTACAAAAATTTTTATGAAGAGCAGACATACAAGTCAATTATTAAAGAAAAAGGTTACACCCTTTTAAGGCATTTTTTCAGCCAGGAACTCTCTCCGTAGTAAATATAAACACTGAAAAATGATAATGGTTGTCCCCTTCCCTTTAAACTCCCACAGAGGAAAGCATGGATGTTTTTCAAGGGCTTCTTCCTTTCCTGCCTCATTAGGTTCCTTGACAGAGGTGAAATTTAGCCTTGCATGAGAGAGTTTAGAAACGTGGCAAGTTTTGCACTATTACTTCGCATCAAGGTGAGATCACCTCAGACACCTTACCTCCTCAGCGTGGCGTAGGGGATATGAAAGTTGTGGGGCTGTTTGGCACAAGACCAGCACTATGTAGAAACCTGCGACCTCAGTGAAGTGCTCTGAAACTACTTCTGAGTTCCACTCTTTCCAATGGATTGAGGGAGTACTTACCATGAAGTTATTGCAAAACCCTGAGAAATATTTTCAGTAGCTGAGTCTCTGGCACCAGTAGAGAATTCAGCTCATTTTTTCAGAATGCCAGCTCATGTTACAGTGGAACGGGTTTAAAATATCTATCTGTCCCTGCTTTTATTTTACAAACCCCAAACGATTTAGTCTGCCCATGCATTGTGGTCTGAGTCATTGTGTGTTTTGGATTGTCTGAATTTTTTTTTTAAGTACGCTATTTGTGATTTAGGATCTTTGTGGCATGCGTGCTGATTGTTGGAAAAAAAAAATCCATCAGATATTACCCAGTAGGCTAGAATGGCTCCTTCAGGGCTGTTATGGTCCATCAGGTAAATACATACTTTGGAATGCATACTAATGTCAAAAAACATGAGTTATTTACCCAAGAGATGCTGTTCCAGTATACTACGCAAATATGTATCTAGATTTTTTTTTAACAGCTGATTTTTCATTTTTTCATACTGAGAAGGCTATATCAATTTTGAGAAAGCTGCCATGACCATTTATTGGAAAAATATACACGCTTTCAAAACTAACACATGTGCCAAGCTGCTAAACTGTTTGCTGTTACTAATATGCATTTATACAGCACAGTAACGTTGTGTGTAACAACCTCTGGAACCAGATTCCTAATAGCCTATATATTACTGAGGTCTTACATACTGATGGCTTTCTTTTGCTGATAATGGAGCAGATGGATTGCTGTCACTCACTCCCAAGCACTTTGAGTTGTCAGACTAGCACCGTGTCCCTGAGTTTATTCCTCAGCGCTGTTGAAGTCCTCGTGGGAGATCAGATACAATATAAATAAATAGTGTGCATAGTATAAACAGTGTGTTTTCTGCACATTAGCCACTTCACCTCTGCGTCTTAGATAGTCGTTTACTCTTAGATTTGCTTTCCAGCTGAGTAGTCTGTGGTATTGAGAGATTCTGCCTTGTCCACATTTCACCAGCAAGCCCTGGTGTGGAGATGGAAGGTGCTGTTTTCTGACAGTAAAACTTTCTGGGCTTTCTGTATATACTGCCTCATCTCCTGCTAATTTAAAACTAAACATGCAAGTAATCAGGCAACAGACAACTTCCAGAGCACATTTTACTGAGCAGAGCTTCAAAAAACATGTTTTGAAAGCATCTGAAATTCGACAGGTATGCGGACTGATGCACATAAATGTGCCTTCTGAATTTGGATGACTTTGATTTGAATGTATTCAGTCTACAATTTGGTGGTACTTACCGAGGTACCTTCAAGTGTGGGCCCCATAACCTTTTTTCCTTGATTTTACTGCCACCTCTCTGCTCTGATTTCTTAATAAAATAAATCCAGGTATGGCAGTGGAGGGAGGGGAAGAAGGTCCATGGCAAGTATCCCAAAGCAGCTTTTTCCAAAGGAGTGCCAACAGCATGGCCATGTTAAATTATATAGCACTATACCCAGAAGATCATTAAAATGGTGTGAAAATTCCTCTGTTGTGCAGTTATCTTTATAACGTAGTGCTATCTACTGATGGCGGAACTGTAACTTTCATTCATGTGCCAACTGCGTACTCCAGTAATGATAATACTGCACTCATAAAACCTAATTGCTCTGTGCACGTACAGATCAAGTAAAGCTCAGCAGATAGGATTGTGATTATAGCCTCAACCACAAAAGGAAAAAAACTGATATTTGGAGTAAAAAAGGAGGGTAATGGCACTACGATGCAACATGTTCAAAGTGTCATTACAAGCTGGTAATTTATGTTTTGCATGCTCACTGAACGGCCTTTCTTGTATGTGTTAGTTTGAACGACAATGCATTTTTTCATATGGGAGGAAGCAGCAAAATAATAGAGTGAAATTAACCAATCAAAATCATGGTAAATAAAAGTCTCCCTCTTTTTCTTTCTTTTTAAGACTCAAGAGGCAGCTGGCACTCTCAGGCTTTGTTGTACTGAGGAAAGAGAACAGCAAACTGCATGCAGTATAGAGTCAGTCTCATTGAAACTAATGGCGTGAATGATCTCACACTATTGTAGTAAGACGGAGATTTACTGTTCTTAGTAGAGAACCCATATTATGGAGAAAAAGCATCGATCTACTTCCACATTTTATTCACGTGAACGACAAACAAGTTATTCACTACTATGCAGTCGCATTCAATCCCTTAGTGTCTAAGTCACAATGCCTTCCAAGTCCCTCACACTTTACAGCTGTGCAGAGCACCTAGCCAATAACTACTTATCTCTACTTTACAGCCAACAGAAAAGGTTTATTAGCACCTCTTGCTTGATCAGTTTGCTGTTGCGACTTGTGCTTGCTGGACAGTTTTAGTCCTAACCTTTGATTCCTACAATAACAGATCCACTAATGCATTATTTTTTCCCCCAGCCAGTTTTTTTTTTTCTATTCTGGGCATTAGTCAGATGGGGAGAGTTGTGACTACATTGGCAGTTTCACTTTTTTCATCAGGTTATGAAACTTCTGTGGCTTAGGTGTTCTGCTTCCAAAATCCCATTGCCTGAATAGAGGAAAGGCAAGGAGAGGTATTCTGTTCAGTATGGGTGCTTTGTTCTGGACCTCTGTACTGACTAACATCACCTGATAGAGGTAAAAAGAAAGGAAATATCTAAAACTTTGCTATAGTAAAAAACCAAACCATAATTTTGTGTTATACTGTCAGTATTAAAAGGAGGCAAAGGATGGCAAATTGTTTCTGTTTATGTTTCATAATTATTGAAGGGGGACTAAATCATTACGGAACAAATCATTGAAAAGACATCGATAAAGCTACATGTGGAATATAGTTGTGCTATAGTTTCCTGGTTCTTTACTTTGCAGTATAGCATCTGTGTAAGTCCTTAGCCATTAGAGGATGTTGTCAGTACGTGAGCTTTGGGTAATTCAGAACCCTGCCACCATTCTTCTCTTCCTCATTTCCAGTGTAGCCTGTAGCACGGCAGATTGACCATCTGAATAGGCAATCTGTATATCATTACCATTCCTGACTATCCTAGTTGTCTTTTGGGAAACATGATGTTGATCTATAGAGCACCTTTAAATAGCTCAGTCACCTCTGAGCCCTCCTTCTTAGTCCTGCTAACCTATATTTCAGTTGATATCATTGTAGTATCGATTATATAAGAGTGCACAGTAGTATTTTTTCGATGAACAGTTGCATGTTCCTTAGTGGCATGCATTTTCTATAACTTCTAAATATACTTGGTCAAAAAGCAATAGCAGAAAACTATCGTTTTCTATAATTAAGCCACATGAAATCTACAGCTGGTGGTTATCATATAATTTATGTTTACTCTTCACTCTTTGCTTTCAGGTCAGTCATACTTCTTAGGGAGTACAAGCACAACAGTTTTCAAAACCTTATAACATTAAATGATTTGTCCCAAAGGAACTGATGGCCAAATCAGGAATGGAATTTGTCTTCTAAACTCCTGCTCTCATTCTTAAAGGACGTTCCCTTGAGCTTCTGCATCCCCTTGATACACATTCTTAATATGGTGTGGAGTAGATGGAAAAATGCATTAGCACACTCAGTACTTTAAGGTATCACCACGTACACTGCATTTCTAAGTTTGTCATCTTAATGTAAATTTTGACTGGTTCTTTCATCCCTCTTCTCAAAATAACATTGAAAAAACTCCTTATAATAAAAGGAGAAACACATAGTTTTCAAACTGGCTCTCTGTTGGGAGCTAAGTGCAGTGATCTCAGCGTAAGTGAGATTTGTTGTTAAATTTTTCACTTGTAGAAAACCATGAGCTTGTGTGATCTGAATTGCATGAAGCACTATTTCATGATTTGGAACCCCCTGAGGTTCCTTAGAACTGCAAATGGAGATAGAGGAAAAGAATTTCCCGTCCCTGAAAACAAAAGTTGATTGCTCAACTGGCTTATCAAATTGATCAAATTGTTTAATAAAGGAAAGTAAGCCAAAAAGAATTCCTAAGAAGTCAGCTCTAGACACAAGGTGCCTCGTGCTTGCCCTTTCTGAGGGAAAAGGGACTTTGTCCTTCTTGCTCTACAGGAATGCAACACTGCTGGAACTGAAAAGGTTTAAGAATCTAGTTTTCAGATGAAAACTTTCAAACCTTTTCTCTGTGATTAAGGAAATGTTTGGGAGCCCAGGCTGCTGCAAAGGGAGCTGACTGGTTCATAGTGCAGCCTCGCTTTTCAGACATGTTTTTTGTGGTTGGACTTGTGCTTGAACATAGGTCTATGCTTATGCCTGGGATTATGCCGAGTTTGAAGGTTTAGCTACAAAATGCAGAACTTGTTTTTGTTTTTCTAAGGCTGAGCGTGCTCTAGAAAACCCAAACTGCTTTTCAAAAAAAAGCTGAACTATGCACAGGCTTTTGAGGCAATGCATGGAACATACATGGCAAACATTTGCCTTCAATTCCACAATAGGCTTATGAATTCTGGTTTCCCAGGCTTTTTGTCTTTATCTTTCTCTCATCTCAGTTATTCTGTATTATTATAAATTACTGATACTATTCCAAGCGTGATGTGTGAGTTGCAGTCAGTTAACCATTTGGTCCTAATTTTGCAATTACTTCTCATGTTTTTCAGACATCTTCTGTTATTCTTTTTTTTTTTTTTTTTTTTTCCCCTCATCTCCACACCTTAAAACTGAAGAAAAATAGGATTGGAAGAAACTCAAAACATCTTCTATTCTATGCCTCAACCCCATGGCAGGATCGGTTATAACTCTGTCATTTCTGGCAGATGTTTTTCTCCTTTGCTTTTAAAGCGTTCCAGTGATGGTTATTCCACTATTGTTCAGAGCATTGCATTAACTCTTTAACCTGAAATGGAAATTCCTTTGGTGTTTAATTTTATTTTATACCAACGCTACAGAAGACTGTAAATATGCTGTGGTACAAGACTTAAACAGGACACAAATTGCCTGTAACCTTTGGGCAATTCATCTCTACAGGGGGCTCTCCACGAGACTGAAATTAATCTTTAATGAACTCTGCTGTTATGAATCGTACACAGCTTTTGCTATCCTTTTAAACATGATAGTTCTTGCCATTTGATTACAGAAATTAGTTTAATTATAGATTGATGTCAGACATATGATGAAACACAAATATACACTCAGAAAATGTAGCTACAAATTCCTATCCTCTCAACAGACACGAACGGGTTCCTCTTAGATAAATGTGTGTTTATAGGAATTGCCACTTTTGTCATTCTAGTTGCACTAGGAAAACTAGAATGCTTGTGTGCTGAGGGAGGAATATTCTTAACTTTTGGTCTAATTTGTATGTTTTCTAGTTAGATTAAATTTGTTATTAGAAATATGCTCTTGCTACTGCTCTTACGTAGCAGTCTTCTGAACCGTGATACTTCAGAAGTCAGGGGTCTTGGATGTAAATGGTATAATATGTAAGTTTCTGAAAATGCTGAAATTTTATTGATAGAAGTATATTAAGATCGTAGAAGATAGAAATTAGTTACCCTCTAAAGGGGAAGATTGTGTGCTGTTATTTGTGCTTTGGTGCAGAGGAATGAAAGGGAAAAATCCTACATTCTCTGAAACCCACAGTCTTGATGTGGAAGACGAATTCAGGGCCTGATTTTTTTTTTATCTAATGTTATCCAAGTTCAATTAAATGTCTAAGGCCTGCATGTACTGTTAAAATTTTATCAACTGAAAAGTTAATAACTACTCTGTTCATTGTACTTGCTTCTTTGATTCTTGGTTTTCTTCTGTGTGTTGCTATGGTTAGCTAGAGATGGTTCCATACCCATTTCTCTTACCTTTTCTTCCTTCTACAGGGTGTTTTCAATTTTTCTAAAACCTATATTCCTGTTCTTTATTATCAGAAAGTGTTTATCCCCATTCTGTGATTGGAGAAGAGTGTATGTGCATGCCCTGAGACTGCCTTCCATTCACAATCTTGCTGATGCTAGACTTACTCAAGCCAAATGAAGCATAAGAAGTCTCCTCTGCAGAAATGGGTGGGATTTGCTTAGGTCAGGGCAGCCAGTGGCTACAAAGCTTGTCTCAGCTAACAAAATTGGCTTACTTTAGAGTTTGCTAAACATCAGCTGAGTCCAGGAGTTCACCTGGATCTTTTTTTTTTTTTTACCCTTTTTCTGTTGTTCTGGCTCTGCAAGCTCTGAAAGTATCAATGGTTTCTTGGTGGTAGACAAAAGGAGGAGGAGAGATGAGAAGAATGCACTGGCATTACTCAGTACACAGTACATCAGTGACTTGCTTTCTGAGGCTACCACTTAGCACTCATGCTGTAGTACTATACAGGAGGGTTCTGTGGGTGAACAGTAACCAAGCAGCACTGGCCTGGAAAGCAGCAGATACCTCAATGCCTCTTGTATTTAGGTCTTGAAACAGAACAAATTTCCTTGGCAACGTTGTGAAAATGGACCCTCAAAGCATAAATAGCTATTCTTTCTCACAGGAGGGCTGTGTTTAATATTGCTTGGACCTAACCTTCATAAAAATGTATCTATGTTTGCAGAGGAGTATGAAGAGGAGAGTTTGCTAAGATAGAAAACGTATTTGATGTGCTAAAAGAGTGAAAAACCAAGTGTTGACATATCTTATCTCAGTTGTCAGAAGTGGCCTGTGAAATACAGTGGATGAAATCCATGCTCTACATATGGACCGTACATACATTTCTTGAACTTAATTTGCCTTCATTGGTTAGACTTCATTCTTGTAAAAGGTGCTTGTGGGGAAAATATAAGTAGGTTGATCTTCCTTGTCTTTCAATTAGTTTTTGTTACTTTTCTCTCAACCTACACGTTCTCCTGTTCTGTCCTACTTTCTGACAGCCTGGGATTGCTGCCTTTCCATGCCTTTAACAGTTATAAATTAACAGGGAATTGAACCGGTAACTTGTAACGTCTACGTTTCGCTGTTGTTTCTCACTTTTTCCTTTAGAGACCTAGGGAACTTCTGAAACATAAAACCCTAATATCTAAGGATGGAAGAACAGCCCAAAGGACAGTGAATTGAGGAAAAGTGACACGGAAACTAACAAACAGACAGTAGGCATGTAAGTGTAAAGCTGAAGTTAGATGAATGACAGTTAACAAATTTCTAATAAGGGATACAGATGGTATCCAGGAGGGCTATGCCTGTAGGGAGCGTACGTCCTAAAAAGTATCAGCAGCTTCATGAAAGAAGATGCAGAAACATCAGTGTGACAAAGGGGTGGTTAAACCTGGTGCCGCCGGTGGTGAAAGAGCTCCTTTGCTTCCATCATTTAATTAAACACTCTCTGCACTTGTAGTTTGTTGTACGTAGAGAGTTTGATCTACACAGCTAGTTTTTTGTTGTGAGCTTTAAGATATAAGATATTGGAATCACTGCATGTGATAACATTGCATCAACAATGAGCCTGTTCTCTAGCGTATGCAGGCAGATCTTTCATTCAGGACAAAGGAAGTGTGGTTTGTGTTAAAGATATAGCTCAACTTTCATAATAAAGCAAGTTGTGAATGATGAATGAAGGCACTTATTGAGCTGAAAGTACACATACCAGATTGAGCAATGTTGATCTTTGTGCAACAATCAGCTGAGTAAGAGAAAGCAGGGATTGAATTTTCAGCTGTCTCAGCCTGACCTTCATTTTGTACTTTTTTTAGCTGCAAATTAACACGTCCAATTGTTCAGCAAGTGACTACTGAAATTTTGCCTTCTACTTATTTGATGGAGCAAAAAAGGTATGTTTATGAATTGAACTCACAAAAGGGAAGGCCGGTTATCCAACAGTATAAACTGTAAAGTCTAGCTGTATAAATTGATATGCAATAAACATATACAATTATTCAAATTGTTAATTTAGGAGGAAAGATTCCATATTCACTGACTGACTGTGAGCAATGACTCTCCTTCTCCTCAACCCCCCTCCCCATTTTTTTTTCTTACAAAATCAGTGTCTTTTTAGTAGATTATTTACCATGAAGAAATACCTTGATTGGAATTCAAGCTGAATCCGATTTTAATTTACAGGGAGTGTTTGAAACAGATTTTCAAATGGCATAGCAACACAAAGGTAATTCACGGAGGCGTGTGTTTAAAATAAGGGGCTAGTTTATAGGAAAATCCGGAATGTGGGCTGGAACATGTTCCAGAATTCCACCCTCTTGTCCTGGCTACACAAACAATGTGACCGAGGCCTGCCAACAGTTGTCATGTTTAAATAGAGAGAGAGAGAGAAGGAAAGTGGCAAGAATTCCCTCGGCACCATAATCCCTGCAGCCTTGCTACTTAGCACTTTTAAGAGAGAGGCGGATACAGGAAGCAAGAATAAGACATAGCACACTCCATCTCTTCTCTGCAATAAACACTGCTTAGAATTCTTTCTAAGCTGGTAGAATAAACATTTTCAAGGCTTTTCTCTGAACATTTGATCTCAGTGACTACTACAGTTCATTTTTATTTTTTTTTTAATCCTGCTCAGCTTTTCCACACTGCAGTGTCAGCTTTGCACATCTTACACTCCCAGACATAACCTGAAAATCAAATCCTGGGTTCTTTACTTAGAGGAAATCCTATGGACTTTTACAAGATACTGGCTTTAATAAAACTATTAGTCTTAGCATTGTGTCTGCTGCTGAGTTGACAATTATGGAAAAAGTTAAGGAATCTATCAGTATGGCAATGACTGCTGCAGAAGGGAAACTTAACCAGTGTTGAGCTAAATTCCTCACAAGGCAATTTGAATTGATGGGCCTTTATAACCACTCAGCCAGAAACAAATGCTCTGGCACAAAAACGTCTGTCCCACCTGGAGGCTGGCAGGTATCTCTATTATGAATTGTTTGCTGCATTTATAATTTATGTGGATGGAATAGTTTTCTGGTCCCCTTTAAAAGTTTTTGTAAATTAGCCGGGGGGAGAGGGGGATGTTGCAGGTATTCTTTTTGTTGTTGTGGCAGTGAATAGCAGAGGGTTTAAAGAGGGTTTAAGGGGTTTGACACCTTTTATTTTAATGCTCTCCAAAGAGATATATGGCGTGCAGCAACTTCCCCAGTCTCCCTGCCTGTGTTTTAAGTTTGTCACCCACCATTCACAAAGTTTTCCTCAGCTTTTTTTTTTTTTTTTTTTTTTTTTTT
>JACDJE010002434.1:1014497-1045401 GCA_016647715.1 Pavo muticus | reverse complement strand
TTTTTTTTTTTTTTTTTTTTTTTTTTTTTTTTTTCCAATGACAGTGCCTCTTCAGACAGTGACATATGAAAAGGTCAGAATACTTACCTTGGTAGAAGTTCTTAATGCAGAATCTCTCCAGGAAATGGGCATGGATCTTCAAATTCACATGAATAAGAAAGGTCTGCTGTTCCCTATGTGTACCTCTCAACTGTGTGCCTTTGGTCTTCCTTAGGGCACTGAAATGTTCTAAACATTCACCTTTCTTCTGTTAGCTTTTAAGAAAGCACAGGAGACTGGGGAAATCTGGGTCTGTGATAGCTTTTGCTCTAGGCTTATTGTTAGAACAGGTACTTTTGCCTTTGTTTCTTCATCTGTAAAATGAAAAAAAACTAGTGGCCAGCTCTTCCTCAAAGCTATTACTAGACATAAGCAACTAATGCTGTAAATGATGTGAGACTTTGAGCAAAAGGCAATCAGTATGCGAAGTATCTTCAGGCCAGGTTTTTCAAAGAGCTGAGCAGTCAGCAGTTCTTGTCAACTTCCAATTCAGCTCCTGAAGGAAATGCCAAAATAATCAAAACTTCTGCTGGAGGCGTTAGTGCTTCAGGAAATCGAGTCATCTGATTCAATGAAGCACGTGGGCAATGAATTTTTCTGAATATCTGGCCCCTAATGGCTATGTTTGAGATTGGCACATCCTTCGTACACAACTGACATATTAAACATTTTGAGAAACTCTTCTTTCAGTTTTCTCTCATTTCTCAAAAGCAAAATTTAAAACGCAGGCCTTGAACATATTTCCTTCTTATTTTGCTCTCTAGGAGACCAAAGTCTCCTATTTATGAACAGAACGGGTGATTACAGCCTGCTGTTCCCCACCCAGTTCTATCAGTATGCCTGCATCCTGACCTGGGGCTTACAAAGCAGTTGGCTCTTTATGTCCCATCAGTCCTTGGCTTCTTTCCTAGGCTATCAAGAAGTGTTTTTTTTCTCGTACAGTATCACCAATTACTAACCAAATGGAAGCCATTAAATGACTTTGCACATCTACTTTAGATTGTCAAGTGAAAGTCTCCAGAAACTAGTGACAACATTTTGAAGTAGTGAATATCCCTCAAAATAACTTTTAAGGCTTTTGCTGCTCAATTGATTGTGTCATAGTCTTCTCCTTTAAAACCAGAACATAGGACAGTGTTGTATGGCCACTGCTCTAAGCATTTGAAAGTTAGTTGCCATGCATAACATTCTCTATCTCTAGTCTATTTATAAACAGTTCCAAAGGGTTGGATGGTTTTTCTGCTTTACAGTTGTAAGTAGAGCAAGTCAGATGAATAAATACATTGGAACTGTACCTACCCGTAGACCCTTGCTTGTAATAGCTTTGAAATTGTTTGTGTTTGTTGTGGAAAAGTGTACATTCCAGAACATCAAACACTCGAATCTTTGTTAGGAAGAACCTTTGTAATGCCTGTCCTCAGTTGAGAAAGAATGAAGTGTTTTCACAACAAACAAACAAACAAACAAAACAACAACAAAAAAACAACCCATAAGAATGAACTATGAAAGCTATGACTGATGCTGAGAAAGATGAGCAAGTTAAACTTGTTCTTAAGAACTTCCCCATTTTTCTGAAAACTTCGGACTATTTCATAACATATGACAGTAAATATAGTCGTACGTATACTCCAATATTACCCAGATAAAACAGAAGGGAAGGACCTCCTATCCCTTTTTGTCCCCCTTGTATTTCCTGTATTCCAGCACTTTTTTTTGGTGACATTTATATAGATTACACTTTGCCATTCTGTTGGCAGGAGTGTTGCTTCCTATATTTAATCTTCCTTAAGACCACTGAAACTGTTATATTAGGCATGCCTCTTGTGTTCATTTTGAGTGCAGAGAAGGGCAGCTGCTTTAACAGTTGTCTTTTCTGTTAGTCTTATTGCATGAGCTATAAAAATATGGATGTCTTTCTGTATGCATAGTTTTATAATCATGAATAAGCTTTGTGCTGCACCGACTCCTGAGAAAATGAAAATCACCACTGTAGGGCTCAGTGTTGTCAAAAGCACATGTGTGTACATGCACACAGAAGCAGCTGGTAGACTACAGTGGGTTGCTGCAAATGCATCTAAGTCTTCCTTCATACATAATATGTCCTTTAGGTGGTGCCATTGTGTTTTTTTGAGATAAGATTGCATGCTCAAGAACGTGTAGGGCACAGTAACAAAAAGGATGTACAATACATCCTTATACCCGAAGTGACTCGGAAACATCTGAGTGTGCAGAGCCATCTCCACATACAGGATGTAATGTTGTTAGAGTAAATATAGAGTGGCTGATGTCAACAATGAGGAGAGCAAACGCGAAAAAAAAGAATAATGGCAACTTGAAATAGCCAGGAATCTCTTTTTCAAGACAGCTTTCTGAGATGCAGTTCAGCTTTTGAATGTTAATATTATTGAGGAAGGATAAGTGAAAAAGCAGAGGAAAAGATATACAGCTCTGAGCTATGGGTGTGATCCACAGAGGCTGGGTCTGAACCTCCAGGCAAACTCAAACCTACCCAAAAAGCAATCTGTGGACATGTCAGCTGGGTTCAGGTCACTCCTGCTTGATGATGAGTCATAAGGAATCTTAGAACTATGCAGAGAGAAATTTCTAGGGTGGGTCTCAAAGCAAAAGGGAAATGTATTTTGTCCACATTTGAGATAGTTTGTTGCTAAGGGGGCAGGCAGCGTTGCCTCATAGCAGGGGAAGCAGTAGGGAAAGTAGGAGATTGAATGCCTGGTTTCATACCTCTGTCTGGCCACTGTGCTCTTTTAATACGTCTCCTAAATTGTGTTTTGGTTTGATGTGGTGGTGTTTGCCTTAATGTGATTTAATGTATTTTAGGTGCTTTGAGAATGTTAGATTAATGAGATCACACACATACAAAATGTTGTTGTTTATTTATTGTTTAGATAGTGTTTTCTTAAAAAACCGAGGCTCCCTCTGTCCCATGTTTTCTCACTCCATACAGGTCAGAAAAGCACAAAAGTACTGTATGTCTGAAACGTTTCAGCAGCTTCCCTGGACCTGCTTCCAAAGCTCATTGAAATCTTGTTAACAGAACACTCTACCTCCCTCTGATACCTCACACTGCAAAACAGCTTTGAAGGCCTAGACTGAATAATGAAGGAAACAAGGGCATCTGGGGTCCATTATTTACCCCATTTCATAAGGCGCTTCTACAAAGTCTGCTGCCTGCCTTTTCAGATCCATGACAGAAATAAATACAAAGCCTGGAAAGAGCAAGCAAGTCAGAGTTGTCTGCTGCCCTCTCCGCTGCCCCCCTCCACTTTTCTTCCTGTTTCACAGGACACATTTGTTTTGTCTCAGCTAAATGTAGTTCTCTTTCTGCCCAAGACACTTGCTCACCGCAGACTGTTTATTGCAAGGAACTCCTTTTTGCTTGGGAAGGTATCTCAGTGTCTTTGGATGTTTCTGAAGGAGACCAGTGTGAAACTTTCTCATTTACAGATATTTTTCAGATTTTTTTCTTGTCAAGCTCCCGAGGACTTGAAGATTTGAATTGTGATCATGGTGGTGTTGCGAAAACACAAGCAAATTGTCAGTAAAGTGATTCCCATCTCAGTGTGTCAGTTCACAGGAGGGTATTTCAAAGTAATGGGAGTAATCTGAAATGTTAATTAAAACATTAAAAAGCTGGAGCAGTTGTGGAGGCAACAGGGTGTTGAAGTTTCTTGCTTATTCTAGAGAATTTTAAGGAAGGTTGGCCCAAAGCACCTCTGCATTTCTTGTGGAAATAAACCCCTTGCAAATCTGACTTTCAGGTGAAAACCTTCCAGAATGCTTGGTCAACATTAGTGCACTTTTTGTCTTGGCACTTAACATGTCTTATATAGGTGAAGTGTTTGAGGGACTAAGCAGTTACAGTAGGAATGTAAATCATAAATGATTAATTTAGAGTTTTTTTCCCTTTTTTTTTTTTTTTAACTATATGATAACTAGTTACTTGCCACTGTTTGATGTAGTTCTCTACATAAGTATTGGCACCTGCAGCTTCTATCCACAGACTGAGGGGTTATGTAGGGAGAGACAATTATTTGCGAGTTAAATCCTGCCCTTATTCAAGTCCTTTGCAAGAACCATTGCTGAAGTTCCAATATTATTATTTTCTTCTTTACCCAGGTAGGACATCTACTTTATATACTGCTTCCACTTCAAATTAGCTGAATTGACAGTTCCAAATTAAGTCAGTTTCTTGATTAAAAGCATGTCAGCAGTCCATCTGAAACTGACTTTCCTTTTGTCGCAATTCAGAAATTGCAATTAATGTGTCCAAAGAGGGCTGGATGAAAAAAAAAAAATAGAGGAAAGCCTTAAAATAGTTATTAATTAAGCCCCTGAAACTAGCTGTAATAATAATATTTTTGTCCTACGTGAGAGTTTAGGTCTAATAAAGAAGCTTAGACATTGCACATTCAGAGTTTTAGAACTGCTACAGCCTTCACCATTCAGACATTTTCAGGAAAAAGATAGTTTGTGTTTCAGTCCCCCTGCCTATTGTTCAAGGAGTAAATGATCTTGTGTTCTTTAGTTTGGGATCAACGTTACTAGATTTTATGTGCCTGAAACACCATCCAGAATTAATTTGCAAGGTGCAGAGGCTGCTCCTGATGTCTTTTAAGTGCACAGAGCTGCTTCCTGGTTATATTTATAAAACTAATGTGTTACAACTTCTTCCTCTCAGAGAAAGTGATAAATCTCTGAGTTCACCAGCATGTGTTTCGTGGGCAACTACCATTCTATGATCATGTGCATAGCATCTAAATAAGAGGCAGAAAAATCTCCCCAAAACAGGATGAGTAGCATTTATCTTTCCACCATGATACTTTGTTGGCTAAGCCTAAAATTAACTCATAGGATATTTAGCTGAGAGCCCACACCACCAGCCTCTGCTGAATTATCATCACGCTACCTGTGCTGTTCCTATTTCTTTTAGTTTTACAGAGTACATTGCTTTGTCACAACAGTAACTGTCAGGCAAAGCAACAAGTCCTTCCTTGTAAAAAGCAAATTGAATGTTTATGTTTAATTCAAGCGTGACATCTCTTAGTTCGTTCTCAAACCTCTGAGGTGCTACATAAAGATTTACCTGTCTTCATCAACATGCTACCCCACCAATCACTGTTTCTTCATTAAAACCAAGCCCCAAAGAAAACTCCAAAAGTATAGTGCTTCCTGCCAAGTAGTATTCATGTTCTGCTGCCTAGATTTCTTGCTCAGACAAGAGAGGAGCTGAAGAATTGCCTCTTCTTAATCAAAGTCTTTTTGTCATATTTTAACTGCCATTTTGGAGGTATGTGTAAAGGTTATTCATGCAAGCCATGTGAGGTAGATTTAAGACATTTATTCAATTTCTTGTCTCTGAAGTTAGAAAAATGCCACAAACTGCACAAGCAAAAACCAGACATGTACAGTTTAGCGAGGCTGACTTGGACATGGTACAGGGAACTGTAATAATCCATGTTTGATTGCAACCTCCATTCTTATTTGTCTTGTTTCGCCATACTTACCTTGGAGTAAGAAAGGTATATGGAAACACATCAGTGACTGTGTAAAAAGCACTGTGGAAATGCCAGGCATCATTCCTTTGGTCAAAACCTCGTGGATATCACAGACAGTTAAACCAAGAAGGTAATGGCAGTATATCTGTAATCATCTCGTCCTTGATGGTCTGACTATTCTACATACCTTCTTGCATACAAAATGTTTGTTAGACTAAAGCTAACATGGCAGCGAGTGCTACATACTACTACGTGCTTTGCAGATATTGCTGCTGTGTTATTGCCTTCTAACTGCAATTGCTAGACATTGGAACCTCACCAGCAGGTTAACTAACTCCTGAAGGTGCAGTGTGGCATCCTACTGTCCCCTGATCTTAGAACTGTTGAGCATATGTGTGCTATGTTCCATATTAGCTTGGTTTTCCTGAAGCTCACAGCTTTATTCTGCGCTTCATTGTGTTAGTACTCTACAGTTTTTGTCCTTTTAACCTCAGTTTTTGAGATAACTTATTTTTTTTCTGTGTTTCAGTGTGATCTTTTTTAATTTCCTCATATTTGCTATTGCCCTTCTTGTCTATTGGCTTTTTGGTTATTTCTTTCTGTGACATTTATTTAAAGTAAACTTTCTAGTTTTTTGAAATTCTAGACAACTTTTCAGAAGCGTGTGGTGGGCTATTGACTAAGGTCCCAAGAGCCATACAGTTTTCAGCTGTGTCAATAATTTGCTCCTATTAACTATAGTATGTAAAAGGAATGAAGAAGGGGTACATCTCTGAAATGTTGTGACTGCTGTCTACAGTTACCTCTCTTGCTCTGAGGTACTCTGGTAGGAACAGAAATATTACTGATTACTATGGTCAAAGAACACTGGTAAGAGCTCATCTTGTCCGTGCTCCTCCTTTGGGAATTGACAGTCCCCGTGGTGTAGTTGAGTTGAGGTCTCAGTTTTGTTCCATGTTAAATGGAGATAATATTAATTAGTTATCTTTTGGAGTGTTGTGGGCGTTAATTAGTGCTTGGAATTGAAAAGATGCTTTTAAAACACTACGGTGGATAAGAGAGGAAATAGTGAAATTTGCTGCAGTCATCCCAAACACGATGACTCCATCATGTTTACCTACACGTTTTTATGCTTCTTTTTATCTTGGCAGATGCTTGACTTGTCAGTTTGCTTACCAACCTCAAAATACACTAGTACAAGTGGAAGGGTTTGGGAGGGGGGAAGGGGGTAGGTCCAGGGGAGAATTTAGTGAAAGGGACAGAAAAAAGGAAGAGTTTAGTCGTCTGGCAAATCAGGAATGCTCTGAACTTTCACAGACGTTGGATCATTAACAGCAGGTTTACTAACTCTTGAGGGAGCTGTATCCTGCATCCTACTGTCTCCTGGCCTCAGAGCTGTTGAGTGTATGTGTGCTATGTTCCATATTAGCTTGGCTTTTCCTGCAGCTTACAGCCTTGCTTTGCTCTTTGTTATCTTAGTACCCTATGCTTTTTGTACTTTTAACCTCAGTTTTTGAAATAACTTTCCTTATTAATAACATCCTTCTTTCATAGCGCACCTGATTTGGCTGAAACACACATATGTTGTTAAAAAACAAACAAACAAACTAGAAGCTGTGACAATGATGCAAGTTGTTACTGGAGCTATTTTTAAACTTTCTCCTATTTCTTGACCTACCTGTCCCTTTTCTTTTATCTCAGTCTTCCACATCTTTCCTAACCATACTTAAATCATCTTGTCCTTACAGTTTCTCTTCCCTTTTATCCATGTCCTTGTTATTCATTCTCCTTTCCACTTCCAGGCTACAGGTTAATCTCGTGTCTGCAGTCTTCCTACCTGTCCTTATACCTTTATCTCCTGTTTTCCTTGCAGAGTTATATGGTGTGATGCATCCATCATGCATCACACACCCCCTAATCTGCTGTTTGCCTAGCAATTCAGACTTGCCAAGATACTGAATGGACCAGGCTCACAAGCACATCTTGTTTAGACTGAGTTTATCAAATCCATAAAGAGATTGCTCAAATTCTCTGTTGTCCATCTTTTACAGGCTGTATCCTTGCTAAAATATTTATTAACTTGCCATATCCTACCTGGTTTTCTGCATCTTCTTTTTCTGCTTTAATGACCAATTTCATCATGATGGCCACGTGCCCCTTTTGAATAACGATGATTTTTTTCATCTTTACCACAGAAAACTCTGCACTATCTTGGCTTTTTCTTTCCACCCTATCTCTGCGCCTTCCATGGCTCGCAGCTGCCTTCCCTCACCTCTCTGCAAAATACCTCTCTCTTAGCTCTGCCTTAGAACCAATACCTTTTTCAAACTTTGCCCGCCATTTCATAACCCTCCAGTATTTTCCAGAGGCTTCCTTCTTCAAATTCCTGTGGTGTGCTCTGCCTTTTATTCTGCAATAAACTCTTGCTCATGTAAGTGGTTCTAGTAAATGTCGTTTTCAGTCTGTGAAGTCCCTGACAAAAAGAATTGATTTTGCAACATGTGTGCATGTTGAGAGTAACTACGTACATCATTTGCAGGTCCTGGCCTGCATAATATTGCTAAATGCACGGGTCCAAGCATTGCCTTGTACTTGCCCACCAACTGTGCTTCCTGTGAGCAAATAGTAATGGTTAGAATTCATCACACAGGAAAGTGTCCTTTAGTTCTATGGTTGTCTGTGCTTAAGGTAACATACATTACTAATGTGAAATGACCCATAAACTTGACTGTGTTGTCATCATAAGTCTTTTATCTTATTTTTGTATGTAAAGATGACATGCACAATTAAAAAGAGGCTATATGTTTATTATGTACCAAAAATAACAAGAGCACCAACTCTTGTAGATCAGAATCCCTGTAAATAGATGCAGGTGATCATGTAGATGTTCAGCAGTAAGAGTAATGTCATGCAAAGCAACTGAATCTCCTAATGTGAACCAATACATGTATGTGCAAGCTGTAAAGTGTTACAAATAATTGTATTATAGTTAACAGCAGTTACCTGCACAGAGTAGGAATCTCGTGTCTGTAATGAGCTTAAAGCAGGTATGCGTAGAAAGCAGGTGTTTTCCTACAGGCACATCTCACATGCAAGCATGTGTTACTGGATGTACCACAGATCTGACATTCTTCTTAGTGAACTTGGGAGAAGAATGAGGTGGAAAAGGGAGGGGGAGCAGAAACCAATCAAAGAAAGCAATACTTTTTATCAATCATATTTGATGCTATTCTTTCTCTCTCTTTCATCACTTTGATCTCTCAAATAAAACTGATACTTTGGATGCTTTCCAAACTCTTAGCTTTGCAGTCTGAGAAGGCTCTGGGTTAGCTGCTGAGGGTATGTGTTTGCAATTATGCATTTGAAAGTATTTTCCCCTCCGCTGAGATAACATTCTTTTTGTGTTACCACACACTTCTGCTGTCTCGTTTTTCTTCTCCCATGGCACTGTAGGCTGAAAGGCCTCACTGCATTCCCCCTCCTCCCCCAATCTTTGCAACTGATATCTGAATAAAATACTTTACTCTGCTGGTATTTAACCTGCTGAGCCTTTCACTTTCTAGCTGTGAAACAAACACAAAGGGTATCATGCAGAAACATCCTGGCAGTTTCATTTTGTAATATGCTTCCAAGGTAAGGCGAGATTTAACAGGAGTGGGAAAATTTATGCCAATGTTAAGGCTCTTCAGCATTTTATTTGTAGATTAACATTCATTGAGAAGAGCTTTACAGTAATTTTCCAAATGCTAATTTTCCATCAAAGAGAACGAATTTGGAAGCTCTTCTATCTTGTACATTTGATTGCAATACAACAGATAAGGTTTTTTAGGAATTATGATTGGTCTTTTATAGGACAGATAGACTTTTTTTATTAGCTGATATATTTTTGCTTTACAGTAATAAATATATGGAGTTATGTCAATTACTAGTGTAAGGTGATAGACTCTTTTGCATTCCCTGACAAACAGTCAAATTTCTTGAGTTGAAAAGCCAGATTTTTTTGTGACCCGATGAGACCTTTACACAACCACCTGTTCTATCAGTCTCCTCCAGACTGAACAGTCCAGGTTCCACAGCTTTTCCTCACAAGAGAGATCCTCCAAGTCTATAATAAACCTGTGGTTCTTCACTAGACTGATATGTCTGGTCGTTTCCTGACTAGGCCAAAGCTGAAGACTTTTGAAAGTCTTTCTAGTTTTAAACAGGAAGCAAGGAGGTATTCTGTAGGCCTGAATGTTCTGGAAATGGAATATAGACTTCTCTATTCATTGGTCTGATGAAGAACTGAGGGGTACTGGGGCTTTAAGTACTGGGTGGAATAAAACTATTAGTCCTAATGAGGTTCCCAACTAACTATCTATGATATTAATGGCAATGCATATTCAAAGTGAGGGCAGAATTCTATAAAACTAAGGCCTGATATCAAATCCTTTCCAAGTTTGTTTCTTAGCTGCAATTAATTTTAATGTTTTTCAGAAATCCTTTGTATCAAACTTTACATTGAAATTCACTCAAGGAAACATGTCTTGTTGGTTTAATACAGTTTTGCAGGCCAATTTGTCTTAAGGATTGCTCACATAATAGTTTACATGGCTTGGACCCAAACTCAGTACTTCTGGTTGGAAAAACCCAAAAATAATATTCTAAATAATTAGCAAAGTTAACAGTGAATTATTTGTAAGATGTGACAATGATAGTTAGTTAAACCGTAAACATTTCTTGGTCATCAGTCTTCTACTGTTTTCACCCAAGATGTGAAACGGGTGAAGTAGAAAATCCATTTCTACCAAAGTCTTACAGTTGTTTCCTTGAGTGACATTAAACTCTCTAAAGGCAAAAAGTCTATTCAGAGAACTATGGTTGGGCTGAGAGCGGTCTTAGTGCTCAATCTTTCTGAGGTGTTAAATGTGTTCAGCAACCACTAATGTTCACAAGAATGCATCCTGTTTTACTGAAGTCCAGAGCTGGTCCTAACTGCCGTAAGTAAAGCACAGCAGGATAAAATGGAATTGATAGTGCTGAGTCCTTGGTAGCATCTAATCTTATAAGGCAAGCCTTTTGTGTGGATGAGCATCTCTTCTTTTCTGTGTCACTTAGTCTTGGATGAAAAGGCACTGCTATTATTAGAGCAAATAGCTCTACAAGTAATAGCCATTTTGAATTCATATTTTGCTGACTTACCTCAACAAACGATCTGTCCTTGCGGCAAACCTGCAGACTATTTAATTTGATGTCAGCATTGCTGCAGTCACATTTATGGTATGCCACGTGATAAAGGACATGATGCTGAGCATTGCTGAGCCTCCCCTCCCCCTGTTTCTGAGTAATGTCTTTTCAGTGTGGGAGCTGAATCCTGATACGCGTGACACAAGCAGAGTACGTGGGAATTAGTTCCATTAAAGCCATGCCATATGGCTCGCAGGGTGCTCTGTGATACCACTGTGCTGCTTGACAGTCCTTCCTTATGGATGGGATCAGCGCATATTCCCTGATTTGCACTCTTTTTTAGCGTATCAAACAGGGACAGACTTTTAATTAAAAATGACATCATCACGCTGCTGCTAGCTAGTTGCAGGCAGTCCACATATTAACACTGCTTGTTTCAGTTTTCAATGATCCTATTATGAATTGTAACCTCATTACACAAACCTTGCTGTACAGTGGAATTTCAAATGGGGTTTTGTGGTTTTTAGAACTTAAACAGCTAGAATAAGCACAAAGGCAGTTGCGGTCAGGCAGCTTCCTCTCTTACCGCAGCAGTTGTGGAGATGCCATTCCAGTGACCACTGTTTCTACAATGAGTCAGTTTCATTTTTAACAATCTGACTCAGTTCTCTTCAAAGGGGGCAGCATGTTATTTCTGCATGATTTTTGTGTGCATGACTCTGTACAAGGGGGTCAGTGCCAACTTAACCCTTTGAGATGCAGCCTGCAGGAGCCTGACTGCTGCGTGTGCAGCTGTTTTTCCAAACATGCCTCATGTTTCCAGCCATCAGGAACACTGGTCTTCAGTGCAGCTACTTCCATCAGCAATCCAGTGCTCTCAGGTGAGCTTGCTGCACCCTGCAGCCATTGCCAAAAGCTCTCGCAAGAAGACAGAGGTTAAACTCTGGTGCCTTTTGCAAATGTAGACATTAAATAAAAGTGCATAGATCTTCAAAAAAGCTAAAAACAAACAAAATCCTCCAAAGGCTTCAAATGGGATAAGCGGTGACAAGAAGTAGTGGAGTTGTCTCTGCTCATGGTGCGTTATGAATCTGTAAGCCTCCACGGGTAGCTGCCAGTCACCTTCTAGAATCAGTGGTTAAGTAAACAGGAGTTTATGGAAGTTCAAACTTTACCCAGAATTCAGCTGCAAGCTCTTAAAGCTCATTCATGTAAATTTCACAAACAAGGAATGCAGCAGTTTTCAACTTTAATGAAATATAAGAATGTCTTTTTCATTCCATATGACTCACAGTTTCGTTTTGAAGCTTCTGAGCTTCTCTTAAGGTTATGGAGTGGTCAAGCGAAGCGGAACAGGGTTTTTGAAATCAGGAAGCCTGGGCGCTGTTTCATTCAGAAAAAAAGCGGAGAGAGCGGGAGAGGGAGGGAGGGGAAAAAAGCCCCATTCCTGTGTTTGATTGAAAAATAAAACTGCTGCTCTCAGTGAACCTTTGAAGTCCCCCAGCCCAGTAATTGTTTCACGACATTTGCAGCTTGAGGCAGCAAGAATGTTTGTGGTTGTTTTAAAGGCATCTCAGTGTGGATTCCATATGGTTTATTTTTATTTTTGTTTTTTTTTTTTTCCTAATTTTTTTCCTTCCCCATTTGGAGCCTCAAGTTCTTGTTCATTGCGCGATCCTCAGACCCAGCCTACTCTGATCCTGCACAGACTGTGAAAGAACTGAGTGCATGTATTGTAGCCCAGAGATTCAAGCGTGCTTAATTCAGACAAAATCTGCGAATGCTTGTTTAGGCAATAGTTGATTTTATCCGTGCTTTATCGATACTATATTTGGAGTGTGGCTTACTAAACAGTGTACAGTTTGCTTTCCTGAACAAAAGACCTCTTCATATGGTCTATACTTAGAGCATGATACTCCAAATGCCTGCTATAGAGCATAGCGCTTGCTATGCTTTCAATAGGTAGTTTGCAGTAGGCTTGATAGTAAGCCATTGGAGTCAAATAAAGGGTCTGATTCACCACTGTGTTCACCCCAGTCTTAAAGCAGTGAAACTGTTTTGTTCAGTGGAACAAGATGATTCAGATCCAAAAATTGTGAAAGTATGTACTATAGAAACAGAAGAAATCTAAAGTGAATTTGACACATAAACTTGGAAGCGTCAAGTACACTTGCGACTCCTCCCCACCCCCTCCCAGAAAAAAACTGGCCATTATATATGATATAATGGGTAATACTATATGCATTGATTATGTGTATTGATGGGCTCCAGTCCTGAGCTTATTTATAAATAACTGTTTGCAAGCCTTCCTTTGTACTTTGCAAGACAAAATGCAGAAGTAAGTTATAATCAGCTACATGTGGAGTTTGTAGTTTGGATGGCAGTTGTCTCTGATAACAGTGGAACTCATTCATTTGTAATCAGGAGCAGTTCTACTGAAGTCCAGTATTAACTGTTTAGACCAGTATGGAATCAGTTATAACGTCAGGAATTGAAACTAGTCTGTTCTGAGGAGGGAGTCAAATGAGAGGGCACTGCAGACTTGGTCCAATGTGGTCTTTCATTTCCTTTGGGTTGTTTAAAGATTTCCAGCACCTGGAACCTGACCGGCCAATCTGCACAGTAAGTTTTGCATCAGGGTAACACCAGTTGGTGAACAGCATTAATGCTAAAGACCTGCTAGTGAAAGACTGTGTTCCTGTTATCATACCATGCAACACAACAGCAACAGATCTCCAAAGCAGCACAGCTGGTGCTGAGGACCATGCTGTTTGCACTGCAGGCCTTTGGCTTTGGTTGGGAGTAGGTCTGTAAGGTCATTTGTTTTTGGGTAGAGTATGCCAGTGCACTCCCAGCTGTGTTTTCCCTGAAAGGAGGTGAGTCCCTGCTCTCAGACCAGCGAGGATCAGTTCGCTTTAAAGGTACTCCTGTTCACTTGTGGGGTTACACTTTGCAAAGGTCATTTGGCGTAATTTGTTATTTGGCCAGCTTGTGCTCTAGGTTGTTCCCGAGCAAGCCTGGGAGTTAAAAGGAGCCACAAGCTATTTCCAGTAGTTAACTAGAAGTGGTGTATCTGCTTTGGTGTTTCAAGAAGGTTGATAGTATGGGACTGGGCCAAGAGTACTAGCTGATACGGAGAACAGGGAAAAAATCCCGTTAGTGTTTTTGTGCGTGACAGTAGACATAGTTTGAGCATCCATAAATGTTATAAGAATGGTTGCCTACCATAATGTATATCAGATGAATAAAGTAGTCAGGCATGCGTTAACCAAAGAGACGTGAACACAACATTCTCAAACAAAAATGCTGTAAAAACAAAGTAATATTTAAGATAACTAATGTCCTTTATTCGTGGCTATTTGTTAGAGGGAATTCTGCTGTTGTTTTATACTTTCACAATACATATGCTGTGTGTTACTTTCATTCCAGTCATGTTCTATTTAGTGAAAAATTTAATTACAAAATAGTGGAGGAGTCTCTTAGAAGGAATCAGATGATGTTCAGAATCAATAGCAATGACCAGTCTCAAGTAACAAACCTCCACTGAGCTTAATGGTGCTTGGATGTCTTTGACCAATGAGTGCTGAAAAGAATGGGAACTTTGAAGAAACAGCTTTAGGTCTGTGTTTGCCAGAATTAGGATTCTCCTATAGTTAATGTATAATAGTATTTCCAGTACCAAGCATGATTCTCTCCACTTCAGACCTCAGAATAGTCAATAAGTGCTGATTAATTCAGCTTCAACTCCTGAGTGGACAAGTTAGATACTGAGCGTGAATTTGTTGTGACTGGACAGAGAAAATGTCAAGAGGCTTATCCAATATAGCAATGGAGATCTATCAGGATCTAGAAATACTGCTAGCCTGAAAAACATTCGCTGGAACTCATAAAGCTGAATCCAAGCAATTTGGCTACACAACTCACTAGAAATGTGATCCTGGAACCATTGCCTATTTTGTAATTGCATCTCATTGGGAAGAACTTGCTATGTCGACGCTAACAGCTCCTGCATTGTATGCCATTTGAGCAGGGGATGTTTTAATCCAACATCCTAAACAAATGAAGCACTTTGCATGAGAACTAAACATTTGATCAGTTAATTACAGAGTTATCAATAGAATATGAAACTAAAAGTCCATTGCCAGGTGGACTGGATATTCTGTGATTTGGTTATCCATAATTTAGGAGTGCTTAACAAGCATGAGGACAGCTGTGCATTTCCACTGAGTACAGGAGCTGAGGATGTAGTGCCAGAATGTGCTCTGGATTAAGATAGAGCTAGACAGACGCAACTTTTCTATAATGTATGCGTGGTCCATGCACACTGTATTCACACTGATGGAGTCCCAGTACCTTTTGTAACTAAAGATGGCACTCTGAAGCTCAGTGATACTTCCTTAATTTAGGAAAACGTACCTGATTTACTCAGATACTCAATTTTTAAGATTGAAGGCCCTCTGAAACAGATGTGAACACGTACTTGACAAAAAATGAATGGTTAGAGATACTGATCATAATCTAATTTATATCTTTGTTACTCTTGGCTCACAGAATTAGAAGGTGACAAGTTTCTGTAGCCCCGGAACTGAATCTATAGCTCTGAGGTGTTTTTAAAGCTATGTGGTAGAGGTGAAATGATACTCCAAATGGCAGTTAAGCAAAAATCATTAACATGAAAGTTATGGGCTTTTTTTTTTCTTTTTCTGTTGGAAATTATGACATTATGTATTTTTGGAATGTTGGAGAAATATTACGAATGTCAGCTCAGTTTGTTATTTGCTAAAAAACTTCCTAGGGAGTGACAATTACGTAAGCACTCATACAGTATTAATAGTATTAAAATTCCAGTTGAATACAGAATTTGGGGGCTGTAAGTCAGAGATTACGACTACAATTTTGAAAACAACAAACAACATTTTTTTAAGATTTAAGAAACTTGAGTTCATTTTTAAAAACTGAAAAATAAAAATGATAAAAGAAAAGGAATAAGACATCTGTCTTATACATAACATTAAAAAGTGCCTTGGAATGTTATCGACATCACAGAATAACTTGGTCTTTGAGTAGTGGGAGTCAGAAGTACTTTCTTGATAGTTTTTATATGCCAAGCCTGCAATCAGTTGAAGCTGTCCAACTGTGCCCTGGGAAACTAAGACCAAATCTAGGCTAAATAGTGGCATTTCTGTGAGCTCCAGGCAAATGTTATGCTGCTGAGGACTGCATGAGAAGAAAAAGGAGACAAGCCCAAGCTGCAGTCACTGGGGCATTTGTAACACAGCAGCAGCTGAAAACTCTTCCTGTGAAGTAGTAATATAAGGACAGGTGAATCATCTTCAGAGGACAAGAACTGGAGTTGCTATGCAAACTGCAAAAATATTAGACTCGAGGGGAAGAGAATATTTGCAAAATTATGGCATGCTGAATGAAAGCATGGGTCCTGTTGTAAGCATTTTCCTTTTTCTAATGTCAGTCATAAAATTTACTCCAAATTATAAATAGCACTAACATTTGGTAGATGGGTAGCCACAAGGCTCAAAGGGAAAACTCTGGTGTAGACACTGAGCTGTAAATGGCCAGTGTCAACCTGTTGTGGCAAGAAAGAGGAGGCATCAATTCAGGAGGCTGATGTAGTCTTAAAGACTATGTTAGTTTTCTGGAGACTTCTGGTAATTATAGAACAGTCTCATAACTACATCTCTGTCTATATGTCCAAAGGAAAAACACACGTATGACCTATTTAGGAGAGTGTTGGTGGTGGAACAATATTTTCTGATGCAACCTCATCCTGAAGTCCTCTCCTTTTCCCTCCCTTTTTTGAGGTGGAGTGTTACTTTTACGATCTTCAGGGCTCAGAGAGAGTCTGCCGATAGAAAGTAGTGCTTTAGAAAAGAGGCCTTCAAGTCACATCCATCTTAATTGGTGTGGTTTAATTACTCTGCTGTACTCTAAGATGATCTAACTCCCTTGGAGAGTAGATCTGAGAAAGCTGTAGAGGCTGCACTGTGGATGAGCAAGCTAAGAAATGTCTTATAAAAGGCACACTGTATCTGAAAAGATTAGACTACGTTTGTTTGGTATTTTAAATTCCACTAATTTTTGCATGTCTTTGAATTAATTATTCTTCTTTCAACATCAAAGAGAAATAGAGGGCGTTTTTACTTTGAATGGTTTTGTGTTACAATATTCTGTTATTCTAATGGTAGGGTTGCATGCTTAGGATTTTTAGATTACAAAAGGAAATGCAACTAATTACAGTTTGATAGAAATTACTGTTTTGATTCTTTTTTTTCCCTCAGCAATGTATGCTCAAGGTGGGTCAAATCCTTCAAGGTGCTAAGTTTCTAATATCCATTCGCTGCACCTGAAATTGATGGGGAGCTGAAGACATCTTGAAAATCTGTCTTTGGTGAAGCATGCTCACTGATGATTTGCCATATAAGTGTGTGTCTATGGAAATGGGTTCCAGGTAAGACCTTGGATTACAGAATTCCTGACCCTTGAAAAAGTTGGGTTCTAGATCTAAACATTGTAGTTGACTTCTTTCTCTAAAATTGGCCAGTGGAAGCCTCAGGATCTAAATGTTGTCTTAAGCGTGGGAAAGTTCATTTCAGTTCCAGTTCACCTTTTCGTAGTTCAAAGCCTGTTCTACTGAACAGCAATTTTTTACCCTTCAGAAACTGCGATGATTCATTTCTGTGAAATGTTTTGATGAGCACTTAGGTTTAAGATGATCCTTTTGGATTTCATGCAGCTCTCCATGCCTCTGTCACTCTGCAGTCTGCACAGTTACCTTATCTTTTTTCTCTAAATCCATTCATAAAATTTCTGTCTTTCAGTTAGAATTTCATCAATGGTTTCTCTCATTCATACTATGTGAGGCTCCAAAATGGAACCCTTAGAAACTTGAAGAAAAACACGAACAACTGTGACATTATTTTTTTTCCTGTTCATGATATGTTGACAGAATGAGTAAGAAAAACTCATGTAATTGCACCTTCCTTAAGTTTTCTACGGCATTTGTTATATTAATTGTCTAGTACTCTATTGCAAGTTAAAGCAAAATTGAATAAGAAAAAAAAATCCAGTTTCTAATCTAAGTATGCATCAGCAAACCTTGGGAAATTAGAAATGAATAACAGGTTGTATATGCAATGTAGATAAGTTTCTTCTTATCTAATCTAATTTTTTAATTCATTATTTGAAATAACTTAGCAGCTGCAGTATTCAGGCATATCCGTTTTATCTCTTGGAGACTTGTTTTATAAGAAGCCTCAACACTGTGATTTCCTATTGCAGATTTTGTGTGTTAGAGGTGGTCATTTGAGTTTCCCCTGCTCCTTACTCCGCCTTCTGCTGTATCTGGAAGGGCCATAACCTGACATCCTCAACAGAAACAGGGGCTGTACTTTACCACACCAGCTATTGCATTGGTTTCTGCACTTGAAAGCTCATCAGGCTATTTGGGAACTTGTTTATGCTGATATGAAAGGTTTGAGTGACTGGGAGGCAGGGTAGAAGGCAGCAGATACCGGCTACCCTTTTCTTGACCTTGATCAATCTGTGTGTGAGCAGTAGGGTCTGGGGCTTCCTGCCCCTGACAGCTGCACCCTAGGCAGTAGGGTGAAAGAATGATGGAGCTAGAAGAGGTCCAGGGAAGGAAGTTTATGCGGTACGGAAGAGTCACATCCTGAGGAAATTGAGTGGGGTATGTGTGTATAACTATATAGATAAATATAAACTTTTAATTTTAAGGTATTAAGAACATTAAGTGGAAACAAGAACAGGTCTAAAGAGAGTAAAGATGGAAGCAACAATGGCAGTATGCCCAGGGTCTCTTTCACTGAAAATCATGAGATAATTGTTAAGGGAATAGTGAGGATTGCGACTGAGCATGGTTTCTGAGTGTGGTTTGTTTTTGGGTTTTTTTTGGCAACATTAAACTGTTTTGTAGCCATAAAGTTCAATGTGGTACTAGTCTGTGACAATGCTCAATTTCATCGGTTGTCCTTTTATTCCATACCTCCCTCTTGTTGTAATCTGTACATTTCCTGTAATCTCTAATTTGCTCCTGACCCTGAACGTCAGCTCTCTGTAAAGCCCTCTGGACTTGAGGTGGTGCTGAGGTGCCTCCACACAGAAACACGGTGGAAGAAGGAAGCCAGACTTCTTGTTGTACAGGCCATGATGCCCTGTGTGTCATGTTGGCATGTGAGCACCGAGGCTCTGAGTGGCACATTTGGGCACTATGTCTTAATAACAATAATAAGGATAAACGAGGGCATGCCATATACTGATTATAAAAGGAAGCTTTTTGCTGTGGGAAAGCTGACAGGCGTGTGACCAGGGGCCAAACCGTAGCTCTTTATGGAAGCAGTGAGTGAGAGCTGTTGCTGGAGTGCCTGCTGGCTGAGAGCTCTCTCCCATACATTTT
The DNA here is from genome assembly GCA_016647715.1 of Pavo muticus. Taxonomy (NCBI): domain Eukaryota; kingdom Metazoa; phylum Chordata; class Aves; order Galliformes; family Phasianidae; genus Pavo; species Pavo muticus. The sequence goes on along the minus strand of JACDJE010002434.1, from coordinate 1,026,249 downwards.
TGTGTGTACTAACTGCTGTTAGAGGAATGCGGTTGATGCAGCTTTATCGAATAGGTCATGTGAATTTCAGCAGCAACATATGATCTTCCTTCCGTTCATGGAGTGTAGCTTGTCCTTCACTCTGCCAGCATTAGCTCCCTGAACTCTTTCACATGATCCTTCCGAACCATGGCATGAAGTCATCTTTTGTGCTTCTTCCTAAACACACACCACGCACCTGCAGTCTTGCATACTCTAGCTGAGAAACACAGTTAATGGGAGAAACATTTGCTGATGCTGTGTACTATCCAATGTGCACTGAGTTAGTGCAGGAAGTCACTAGGACAGATGTGGATCCAGGAAAATCACAAGAGACATCAGACAGAAAATCACTATGGGTTTTGTGGCAGATAAAATTGCTATATGAATATACATGAAAGAGTAGATTGGAGACTATCAATTGGAAAACATAAGTCTATAACGTGAAATGAAGGAAGCCATTGCCGGAAGATCTATATTGGCCATAATTACTACTTAATTAATAACTTGCTGTTTCTTCTGATGCCTGAGGATCTTTGAGTGTCTTGCTTAGGTCTTGAAGACTCCTCATGAAGCATCTCAAGAAACTCTTGTTTTTGTTAGGGGCCAGCATAGGCAGATCTGTACATTTTACACTCTGGCTTTTACCAATTCTGATGTATGAAGAACAAAGCTAAAATCATCGTGATCTGGAGTCCTATCATGCTAGCAGTAGACGTTTCTGCCCTTGTTTGAAGGAAACTTTGTATTGTTACTCTTACTAGTTTAAGGAGTTTTTTCATAGTGTTTGAGCCGTGATGGTATGCACGCTGCTGTTTCCAAATTGTATCACCACCATCGATTAGACTATGGTTTCACTTTGAAAAACTGCGAGTAGCAGGTTGTTTTCAGAATTCTGTTGTAGTGAAACCAAAGAAAATTCCCCAGTGAAAACAGAGAGGGATAATCTTTTGATGATAAATTTAATCCTCATCTAGGCTGAACTGATGTAAACCATAAGTAAATGTACCGAAGCCATTGCAATTTGTTCAGTGTAAAGCCATAAGGTAGGGTCATCGTCTGTGAGCGGCTGTGTACGTGCCAAAAGACAATATGACACAAGTGCCTCTTACATTTAAAAAAAAAAATTGAAACTTGTTGTCCGAGAAAAGTGCTGAATGAAAATAATTTGAGGAAGGAAATCTGCTGTTATAAATTACAGACCAATTTAGTCCTCATGGTTCCTTTTCAATTATAAACACTTCTGACTATCTGGGGTATTCCTTTCCAAGGATGCATTTTTTTTCTGTCTGATAGACGGTTATGAAGTCTTAAAAGTGGAATACTACAAGCGGGTAGGCGTGGGAAGACAGTGAAATGGTTTTTAAGTGTGGAAGAACTGAAAAAGTCTTCAATAATTTTATATCATTTCAACAACGCTGTCTCTCTCAGGATGTCTAGGAATTAAAGAAAGGAAATATTTACATTGTAATTATATTTCTGTTTATTTAATTAAGTTATTAAACAGATCTGGCATACAGCAGCAGCTCCTTTTAGTCCTAATTGTTTCTCCTAATGTTGCAATTACAGCATTATTGAAAGAATTCGGCGAAGAAAGGCCTGCGATCTCTGTCAGGGTGCAGCAGGAGGGCTGGGGGGGATTTGTTCCATGGGAAAGAGAAGCAGTGAGACGGATTGCTCAGCTGCCCCCTCTGAAACAATGCAGCAAATCAGTTTTACAAAAAGAGACAGAAGTCTGTGAAGGGTGAGGGAGTGGGGGAAGAAAACTTCTATCCGAAAACTCTCCCTTGTTATTAAACAGTTTACGTAGGTCTGTACAGGAGGAGTTTTTTCCCAGACCTTCCACAGGGCCTTCTAGAATAGTAATTTCTATGTCAAGGATATTTATATTAAGAAGCCCGCAAAGCCTCAGTCTACTTTCCATACACATAACGTTCATTAATCCCTATATAAAGTTTCCATTAAAAAAAAGCACAAAGTGTTGTATGCACCGATTGTACTGAAGCTATTGCTTCTATTAATTTATTTTTCTGTTCACTTTTCTTGAACATCCCTTTCCCATTCAGGAAATCATAGTAAAGAGTGTGAAGATAAGGATCAGAAGTACAGTTATGAGTGCCAAAGTATCTCCACAAACGTGTTTATGTAGTATTTCACTTTATTTAAAAAAAAAAAATAGATTTTCTTCACTAAAATTAAGAAATATACCTATGTATATAAATTTACGGATTTCTTAGTGCTTTTATGGATTCTGATCTGTAGAATCAGACGTATGGACTGCCCATTCTCCTCGGAGGGTTAAGATCTCTAGAACCTAAAGATTACGTATCTATTTATCCTGATATCTTTCTTTCTGATTCCAGAGCTTCCCACAGATGAGTCAAAGTTATTAAAGGCTACTGGTTTAATATGTCTCCCACCTTATCCTAAGGCACTGAAGCAGATGTTCATTTCTCTAGAAATATTCAACTAATGCTATTTATCAAGTAGAAAAGAAGCTTCTAAAAAAAGCTGTTTTTTCAGGAGGAAGGTTAAAAAGATTAAAAATCTTAAGAAAGTCCGTATGCAAAGGAAAGGCTTAACAAACATTTTTAAACATTCTGTCCTGGTGGTTGGCGTGGGGATGAGGGAGGAGAGAGATTAGCACTTAAATATCTCCAGATAAGTGGCTGAAGCATTCAGAAACAGGGAAACTGCAAAATTGAATGGATAGGCATCTGAATTTCCTTTTTGATGGGCAGATGTTTTACTACAGAGAAGAAAAACAAAGTTGTTTTTTAATTTTTAAAGCTTTGCTGAAGAGGTACGCTTTTGTAAACCGTTCATCAGCATTTCTTATGTCTTTTGTATCAAGTGAGATTCAGTAATGTCACAGCAATGAGCAGCTCCTTTCCCCCAGAGAAGAGTGGTGAGCCGTGTTGTGCCACTGGTTTTAGAACAGGAGCCCAGCAGGAAGCCATGAGTGGAATCTGCTGCACATCACCAATGACAAGTGTTTCGCGTTCTTGCTACGTTTCCTCATATACTGGTCCAAGGGCAGGTGATGCAGGGATCTGCAAAGGACTGTTAAACTGGTTGCCTGATGCTCAGCTGGGTCGCTCAGCCTGCAAAGAGGCAGTGGAGTCAAACCATGGAGTACTGGTGGAGGACGGAGATTTAGGCTACCTCTGTTGAAAGCGGGGGCCCATTTTGTGCCGCCCCACGAGGGCAGGTCCAGGTGCCCCTCGGGCTTTGCTGGCAGTGGAGCCAGTATCTGCCCACTCCCTTTCCTCCCAGTTTAGTGACTAGCACAGGTTTATCAAAGCACCTTGGGATCTTAAACTCATGCAAGATTTGATAGAAAACCACACGTAAACTTTGTGAAGCGCCAAACGCTGCTCAGAGCTGAAGAAGCCTTTAGCTTTCAGTGAAGCTGGAAGTGACCCTCCTCAGGTCAGAAGAAGGACCAGAACAGCTTTTTGGCCAATTGTTGTGCCTTCCTTAGGCTCCAGACTTGTGCTCTGTAAGGAATACAATGGTTTGTAGGGAACTGGAAACTTGAAGACAAGTGTGGTTGCATTCTTCTGAGATGCAGATTCACCCACCATTCTCGTTGCAGAACATCTCAATTGTTGTAGGATGAGCATAAGGGGCTGGATCGAAAGGGTTCCCATTTATGCAGTTCTGCCGCCACCCAAGCTGACAGCTGCCCGCTTGGCTAAGAGTGTGGCATCTAGTAGTAGGAGAAACTTCTTGTTCCAGCTGGCACTTTCTTATCTAACAGTCAGAGCTTTGTAAGTGTGGACAGCTGCAGTTTCAGAAATTGGCTCTATCTGTATCAATTGGATTTGTGAAGTCAGTGAAAGGGCATGAGGCAGATTCATGGGATTTCCTGTTAGTATTAGTAAATGGAATCTACTGCTGAATTTTAAAAGAATAGGAGGCTCAGATGATGACACTGAAGAGAAGTCTGTGGTAAAGGAGGGCTACCAAAAAGAAAAATCGCTGGTCAGGAACTATGCTGGGCATGACAGGCACGATTTCCAGAAACCTTAAATCATCTTGAAACAAACCCAAGAAATAACTGCAGTGTCTGTCTGTGCAGCCTGGATGGCAAAGTGATCATTAGAAAGCAGGTGTTGCATTAAGCCTGGTGGTCAGCCTGTGATGCAACCATATTTCAGGTTTTACAAAGTATGTGCAAAGAATGGCAGGAATTTGGAGCCTTAGAGGGGTTCAGCAGAGGCTCTGTTGGGACCTGCAAGCTCTCCTCCCACCTCCACCACTGGTTTGCTATGTAGCCCTGAGCAAGTTGCATACCTTCTCTCTATCTCAGTTTCCCAGCCTACAAATGGGTTTGGTCATGCTGAAGGCTGGGAGGAACTCTGCAAAGGCACGACACAGTTATGTAACAGCGCAGGAAGAAACGGGGCCACTGCCCCGCATTCCCTGTTCTGCTCCTGCAGAATGGGGGAGGGAAGAGAGCACTGCAGTATTCCTGTTTACTCCTTAAATATTTCTACGGGTGCTATATAGAATTTCCCTAGGCTGTACCAGATGGACTACGAGGGAAATTGTTGACAATGCGTTTAACTGCTTGGCTGGGGGTTTCCTGTTTCAAACTGAGTGTAATGTGAGCAGTTTGCAGCAGTTCCTATTCATATTTGCTTAGCTGGGCCTAAACTACTGTAAACCCAGTACTGCAAGCACAGGCATTATTCATACCAGCGCAGATATTTTCCTGGTAATGAATGGAGAAGGGGGCAAGCAACTTTTGCATTCACTATTTGAATGTTTGGCTGTGAATGAAAAAGTCTTACTGCCTCCCGTGTGATATGTGAAAATTGGCGGACAAAAAAGAGAGATTGCCTGTGCTGAGCAAATCTCCTGTTTGTTCTGATGGGGTGTTTGAGGTGTCGGTTTCCTTGCCTTTCACCCCCCTCTAAACCACGGCAGAGGCTTACTCTCTCTCGCCAGGACAGCAGATGTGTGTCTGCACCTGCCACCTTTATCAGCTGCTTGGGCAAAGGTGCAGAGCTGCAAGTGGCAGAGGCAGAAGGGCTGGCGAAGGTTCAGTCCTGGCTCTGCCTAGGGGCTGGGAAGAGGGCCCAGGTGGAGAGCTAACAGCAGAGGGGAGCAGCAGCTCTGGGTTCTGCATCAAGGTTTCTTTTCACAGCTGATGTCCACCCCTACTTTGCAAATTAGTGGTGAGGACAACCACCTGAAGGAGGGAAGATAGCAGATCCATTCCATGGCCACTTCTATGTTTTATCCCCTGGTCTTGATGTAATCATTAATTATTATTTTGTAAGATCTAACCTCTCTGCATGATAGTTAGAGAAAAAGTCTCATACCTATGAGTGCTGCTAGCACTTATCAGAGGGATCTGATGAAATCCAACTGTTGTAATTCCACTGCTTTCTATCACTCAATTAACTTTACAGTACTGACACTTCTGAAACCACGCTATATCACGTGTGACTTTGCACAAGCTGCTCCTTTCAGACAAAGGGTCACTTCTGTGTATGTAGGAAGTCACAACCCATGGTTGTTGTCCCATCTCCCAGGAGCCCAGCAGGCAGATGGCATGGCCTCCATGGGCTGAATCACCTGAACCACATGGTTGTTGATTCTAAAAGCAGTGGGGGTGATTCCTTATACGCTGATATCATAAAAGCTGTCATTACTGCCATAGAGCTGTAAGACAAGCTTGGTCTTCCCACAGCAACAGCAATGGTACTTTTTATCACATGGGTAAGTAGTGTTGAGAATTTTAAAGAATATTAATCAGCAAAGAGGAAGTTACCATCAGCATATGTTTTGTTTTTTTAAGAGCTGGGTAGTTTCATGAGCCCATATGTTCCTCTTGCAAGGGCTTGGTGCTGTGCAAGTTTAGGATCTGCAAAACGCAAGCTTAGAAAATTGCTGCATAACATTCCCAGGGGCCAGTGAGAAATCATATATAAAGAGTGGCTGTAAAACCCAGGGGGTGCAAAACCCTGTTGTCTACATGATTTACATGATTTTTATGGAGGATATGAGCCTCTGGTTACAAAAAAATACACCGAGGGTTTCAGCACATACCTTAAAGCTGGACTGAAAACCTTCAATCAACAACTGAAGCACAAAATCTTATCAATATCAGCTGGACTTTCTCCATATGGAAGGTCTCTGACACATTTATATTTAGCACCAATGACACACACGTGATTACCATTTGCACTGCATTTCTCCTGATAATCTAATCATATATAGTATTTTTCTGACCAGCGCCATCTGTACCATTGTCTGTACACTGCCATTTTTCCCTTCAAGCTTTCTTTGGCATCGTACCAAGTAGGAGGTTTTCCTCTGTTTGGGCTTTCTAGGTTGCATTTGGAGGACACGAATATAATTTTCTTGCAGCAAAGTAGTACTGAGGCTGCAGTACAGCAGGAAGGCTTGCTAAAAGAGCAGCCACTGGCTGTCAGACAGAGAGATCTTTATTTTAGAATCATTAAGGCCAAAAGGCAGAAAGAGCAAAAGTCTCTGTGTGTGGTGGGGAGAGGTAATGCACAGTCTTTGTGTCTCTATCACTGGGCCTCAAAAAATGACAGCTGCTTGTGTGGATATTAGACACTTAGAAATTTAAACGTGCAGCATATGGAAAAGAAAATAAGTGTTTTATAGATACATCCATGATGGGCAGGTGGATAGGAAGGGTTGCTTTATATGCCACATGTGCTACATATGGTCCAGCACTGCGAAACCTGTATTCTGAACAAGCTTTGGGCAGGCTTTTTACTCGCTTCTCTTGTCTTTCTTACTTTTAAGATGTGTTAATCTGTATTTAAAAGTATCCTGATCTCACAGCTTCCAATCAGCAGGGGCCTTGGCACTCTGGGCTCCAGTCAGACACAAGAGTTAAAGACCTGATTAAGCTTTCAATCAATTGAGTTGCTCATAAACTCAAAGCTCAGAGCGTGTGTAATTGTTCTGTTGGCTCCAGGGCAGGATGCAGAGCACCCATTACAACCACGTTCCTACAAACTTAGGATATCATTGTTTGCCATGGGAAAGGCCTGTCTCTGGGAGATGTTACCAGAGTAGCCCAAACTGTTCCTTCTGTCCCAGGAGACAGCTCCAAGTGCCATGTGGGATCTGTCTTACGTGTAGCTGTATACCAACCCATGCTGCTGCGTCTTCAGCTTCTATAATTCTCGCAACAGAATTTTCCCTTTAATAAATAGGTTTTCTTTTCTGTCTTGTCCTCTATTAATTTGGGAAGAATTATATAAGCCAACCTCAGTGGTTACGTTTACAACTCTGTTTTTTGAAAAGTCAGGCTGTAGTTCTTTTTGTCACAAAATTCAGACGTGATATTTTTCGTATTTTTGGGGGGGAGGGGAGATTCGGAGTGAATGCATTGCACGGATCTAATGTCAAATCTGGCCACTGCTCAGGCAGAGTTTGCGCTATCTGCTCCTACAGACTGTATCATACTGACAGTGATGCTGTGAGGCTGAGCTCACTTGGCAGGCAGCCATCTGACAGTTAAGCATCTGATGTTCTTTTATCCAGCAAAGCTTTTCTTTTTTTTTTTTCTTTTGGAAAATATGATTAGGGAAGCTCCTTTTTTGCTACTTATTTCCTCTGACTTAGTGCAACCCTTGGCTGTCTTCTGAGCTAAAAGCTGCAGCTAAACAGACTTTTTCATGCTGAATAGCATGTCTCAACGTTTTCCTCTCAACCATCATGTAGGTCTAGTTGCATTGTTGATTCCCATTACATGTCTGCTGGGATGTAAATTATTTCAATTCCCCCACACCCCGCCCTCTGTTCTTGTACTTTCAAGGGGTTTAATCCGTGAAGGGGACTACTTCAAAGCTCTCACAAGAAACTCATTTCTTGATGGATAGAAGGGCCAATAAAATGAAATTAGAGTTTTATCTCATTGTCTCTATAGGAATGAAGTATAATAATTATTTCAGGCAAATACATGTTGGAGACAATAATTAAGATCACTATCGTGTCTTTAATGACAAGCAGATTCTAAAATAAGCATTAGTAATGGGATTAAACATTATTGCAGTGCCCCGGATCTCAGCACTGCCAAAGTGCCTAACACATCAGAGCGTATGAACCTCGCTCTCTGAAAGAAAAAGAAACCAAAAAATTCTTCATTTCACAGAACCTTTTTGGCTTGTAGCCCGTTTAAGAGCTGAGGCCCCAGCCTGCAAAGAAGTCTTGGGTGCCTGAAGGAAGCAGAAACGAGGTGGAATTTAGTATCTGTGTCATCAGCAGAGTGCAGAAAGTCTGCTGCCTAATGGGTTACGTGTCAGCATTTTTCCTGCTGAGATTCCCAGAGAATCCTTCTCCTGAGCAAAATTGCCAGCATCTTGGCAGGGCAGAATGGTTTGCTATTATGCTTCCTTGGTATCCGCAAAGTAGACATCCCTGTATCTAAGTTTCCAAAAGGCTGCAACGCTCAGAGACTCAGTTAAATGTAAGCATCATGTAAAGTATGCCACTTGTAAAATATTTATTTCAGCCATCTGGACAAAGTTTGTAGCAAGCTGACCCTCAGTGCAGCAGCAGCCTGAGTAAATGCTGAAGATGGACATTTTCTCTTCTCTGAAGTTTCATTCTTTTTTTTTCCTCTTAATTTGCCTGTATCAGCTGTCTATGTGGCCTTCTGTCTGTACTATTCCCTCATACAATTTCCTTCTACCTGATGCCATTGCCACCGTGCTTTAAGTCAGATGCATTTTAACTCTACGCATATTTGTTTTTGTGTGGAAGAGTGTTCAGATCCCTCGTTAGTTTTAGAAAAATTAGCTGCTCAAACTGAGAACTCTTCTGTGGAAAGATAACAGACTTCCCCTCCCTTAATGCATAGAACTTAGTGCGCAGATTTGAACTACCTAGCTGGTGGTATTAGCTTTGATTTATCATGCTATATCATCAATACACCCAACTCATAGGTGTTAGACATGAAATAAGTGGGGGCTCTGCAGTTTCTTTCTTTCCAGCTCTTACTGTCTTCTTCCCTCTTTTATCCCAGTCACGGTTGGGATAACGGGTATCATCTTTCATCTTAAAATCTGGCTCTTTAGTTTTCTTATTTTGTTTTTGGTTAAATAAGAAATTTCCACATTTGCTTTAACAAACAAGCTGTCAGCAACCTTCCTGCCATGCTGTAAAATATGGACTCCAGAGGCTGAGCTTCTTTCTAAATAGTTTGAGGCAAATCAGTGGAAGCAGCAGATGGAACTTGGTTGCCTGTACCAGCCATCTCATTCATACTGTGAGTTTCAGCCAGCTCTCCCTGCAGGACAGAAATAAAGAAATACTGCCAACTGCTCTGACCTGCAATCCAAATGCATTTAGTGAATTTTTTCCAAATACTGTAAAACAAAATTAAGAAGCAGCAGTAAGCAAAGCTCTAATTTCAGCACTCACCTCTGTCAACAGAGCCCGCTACCATGTCTAATATCTGGCTTGTTTAGAAGACAGGTAGGCCCTAGGGGAAAGGGAAGAGCGCAGACTGGACTGACTTGTTACAAAACATAACATTCATTCAGTAGCTGTTCTGAAAAGCTGTTTGGAATTAAACATCAAAAAATGAGAGAAATTAATTTGGCAAGTAGGAGAAGTTGGTGCTTGGTAGCAGATGGAAGAATCCTACAACGCCACAAAGCCGAACCTCACCAACTTCAGTTGGTTGAAGCTCCCACTCCGTTCCTAGACTCTCTTCTTTCTCCAGTATGGTATTTGTTTTGGTTTCTCCCCTGAATGCTGCTTTCAGAGCAGCCTGAGGACAACCAGGGGTTAGAGTCTCAGTAGTTGAATTAACTGCCAAACAGGGCTGCTTGGGAATTTGGCCCAAGAGCAACAATAACAGAAATACTTAGCACTTGCAAAATGTAGTTCTGTGCTTCTTCAAAGCATGGTGCAAAAGGTGAGCGTGCCAAGTGCTGCATTGTTTCATCAGGATAACTATCTTCTTTCTGGAGGGGATTCTTCCATTTCTGTACCTAGGGGACAGAGAGAACATTGAATTAAAAGGAGTGAGACACTAAGAATATGGGAACGGTCATATAAATTGTGGGAAGTGTCAAAGAACAGTACGCTCTTAGTTTCATTAATGGGTTAGAGAATTATATTTTGGCTTTACATTGCATTCTCAGTGAAAGCAATGGTTGCTGATGGTCTGGCAGTAGTTCTTACAACAACACTTGTGCATGCTGTGCTGCATTTTTCACCTGTGCCACCAGTGCCATTTTCCTCCAGGTCATACAGAAATCACGGCTAACGTTCACTGGTCTAGGTTCCGTGACAGGGCGTACAAGGCTTCAACAGCAGATCTCTAGTGAGACCATGCCATCAAGATGTGAATGTGCAGTAACTGACTTGGTTTAACAAGCTGACCTGGCATCTTAGAACAGAGATTGTAAGGGCCACAGAGCAGGTTTTTTATGGCCTGTGTTTTTGTTTTCTTCCACTTTTCCTGCTTAGCTTGTATACCAAAATGGAGTGAGACTATAAACCAGACTTACAGGTTGAAGTTTATCTGGCAAAATTTCTGGTGGTGGCAAATGCATCCCTCAATGATCTTGTATTGTCTACTTATCTTTATAAAGAAGTATCCTTTTACATTCTGTAAAAATGCAACAGAGCTTAAAATCCTCTCCAGATAACCTGAGAGCGTAATCAAGAGAAGCCCTGAAATACCTCTTTCTTTTTCTTTTTTTTTTTTCTTTTTCAGTTTATAAAAGTCTGCTAACTCCTCCTTTGGCTTTTAATCTTAAACTAGTCTGAAGGGTGTATAAGCAAAACAGATATATATGTGACTCTGAGTGGATAAACTAACAAGCAGAGACCAAGATGTGACAACTGAGGGACACAGCTCAGACAGCTTGCTTCAGAGCCAGCACCATAAAGGATTTTATCTGCTGTAACTTGGAGATTGCTAATCCTGATTCTTGCTCAGCTTGAATGAATGAAAGTGTAGATGAATGAATGAGTGAACGAATGAATGAGGGAGGACTGGCAGAGCTCAGGATGCTTTATGTGCTTAGTGGCAGGAGACGATCCCCTCCCAGGTGAACAGGAGAGACCTGTTTCTCTTTGTCATCAATGCAAAACGAGAGTTTGGGCTCATACCTATCTCTGAATTGGAAGCAGTTTAAAAAAACTGCATGCATCTGCCACATGCCAGCCTTTGTGAAATGAGATGGACGGTTTCAGTCCGATTCCTGACAAATACGCTTTCATTGGCTGAAACCTGCAACCAGTTATTAGTGATAGTTACCTGTCATGTTCAGAGGGACAGAATCGGAAAAGAATGAATCCAGTCACAAGTCCATGGGGCCGGATGAGATTCACCTGAGAGTGCTGAGGGAACTGGCGGAGGTGATAGCCGAGCCGCTTTCCATCATCTATCAGCGCTCCTTGTTGACTGGTGAAGTACCAGGAGACTGGAGGCTTGCCAACGTGACTCCCATCTACAAGAAGGGCTGTAAGGAGGACCCGGGGACCTACAGGCCTGTTAGCCTGACCTCGGTGCTAGGGAAGGTTATGGAACAGATTGTCTTGAGGGAGATCACGCGGCAAGTGCGGGACAACCGGTGGATCAGGCCTAGCCAGCATGGGTTCACGAAGGGCAGGTCCTGCTTGACCAACCTGATCTCCTTCTATGATCTAGTGACCCGCCTGGTGGATGAGGGAAAGGCTGTTGATGTAGTCTACCTAGACTTCAGCAAAGCCTTTGACA